>LBNU01025271.1:85558-97186 GCA_014162995.1 Artemisia annua
TATTCTAAAAGTCTTCAAAGATGTAAAAGTGATAACTTGCTCGAATTTATGAAGCTTATCGTAATAATTAGCTTTGACTTTCGATTAAGCATCTCTTTCGTTTTCTCGAGCCTTTAGGAAATAACTTTGTCGTCATGGGCTTTCCTTGAGTAAATTTCATCTTTGACTCGGCTTCTTGACTCTTTTCCAAATCTCGTGCTCTTTTAGGGCTTTTTGGTTGATTTTCATGCCATTTATGCAATATCCTTTCCTGCAAGATCACAAACACAAAAACAAGATATCTTTGGCGTTTCACGTCAGTTTTTGGTCTTTTCTACACTTAAACTAAGGTCAAAAGTATGTGTAAAATAGCACACATCAAAATCCCCCAGACTAAGGTATTGCGTGTCCTCACGCAATGTAATCACGTCACGCCTTAAAGATAAATAATTTCACACCTCTCTTTACTAACTTTGAAAAGTAGCAAAACGTTCAGAAGAGATACAAAATCATTTATTCCCTAAAACGCCCCGGTTTTCCATTTTATTCCATATGTTACTCATATTATACTACTTTAGCTTATGACGGTGTGCTTGACTTTCATTATCTTTCAATAACGATTAAGGGTCATAGAGCAAGAACACGATTCATAGAAAAGTGACCGATTGGATAAAATTCATCGTCCCTGATTTTTCACAAGCTCCCATACTAAGTGTAAAAACGGATCATTGTTTAATTACAAGTTAGATGCCAACGCTACCCATGGAAGTTACTCGTGTACCGTTTCCTCCCATTTTCCTATTCTTGTATCTCATTATTTTATTTTTGTGAGAGAAATGAATTTCTTCATAAGCATCTCGTTTCATAGTTTTTAGTCCGATAAAGATACCAAATTCATACGCTAAGTAGTTATCGATCTTCTCTTAAGAAGGTCCGCAAGAGAAATGTGGTCCACATCAAGGATATTGGATACATACAAAGACTTTGGAATACATCAAAATTAGACATAAGTTGGCGAGTACATTTCACGTGCACCTCATGCGTCCGATCTAGGATCGTAACATGCACCTCACGCGCGACCAACTTTAGTCTTAACACTAGAACTCATGATCCATAAATCTTTAACATACATCCTTATTCTTTCTTTTCTTTTTCTTTTCTCATTTTTCTTTTCTTTTTCTTTTTCTTTTCTTGATACTTTTTTTCACTTTTTTCTTTCTTTTTCTTGCCTTAGTAACTTCTCAACTCCGAACCTTCACGGTTACAGTCCAAGACCTACCGCCAATTGCTAGGGTTGGAATCTAGGATCCAAGGTCCGATCTCAATCCGAAGTCTTAAAGCACCTTAGCTCATACATAACAACGGGCTTTTGGGTAGCTCCGAAACCACATGCGTACTACGCTTATTCAACAATATACAATACAACTTCAACTGACGTGTATCCATGATGTGTACCCAATTTCTCAAGCAAATATTCTCTTAAAAAGATAAAGAACTACTCATCGGCTAAACCTAACATCTTTAATTATTTGGCACATATATGGGGTGAAGCAATTTTGTGGGAACAAAAAGACATGAGTACCTTCGATGAGCCTTAAAGAGATCCAACTACTCTATGCTTAGCATCTAACTTCTAAAGAAACTCTATCATTTCACGTTCTTCGCAAATTTAAAATCTCAAATAATGAGATCCGCGAATGCTTAGCCATAATCATTATTAAAAGATTATATTGGTTAAGGGAAACAAGCTAGGGCTCAACACGCCCGGGTCAAGTCAAAATTTTTATTCCCACTCTTACCTAGTAGGAAAGTCAAACGCAGTGTCATAACTTTTATTCTATTTATGTTGACGTGTATTCTAAAAGTCTTCAAAGATGTAAAAGTGATAACTTGCTCGAATTTATGAAGCTTATCGTAATAATTAGCTTTGACTTTCGATTAAGCATCTCTTTCATTTTCTCGAGCCTTTAGGAAATAACTTTGTCGTCACGGGCTTTCCTTGAGTAAATTTCATCTTTGACTCGGCTTATTGACTCTTTTCCAAATCTCGTGCTCTTTTAGGGCTTTTTGGTTGATTTTCATGCCATTTATGCAATATCCTTTCCTGCACGATCACAAACACAAAAACAAGATATCTTTGGCGTTTCACGTCAGTTTTTGGTCTTTTCTACACTTAAACTAAGGTCAAAAGTATGTGTAAAATAGCACACATCACGGACCCATTGAGTTTGGTGGAACTGAAGGAGTGGTCTACTTGGTCAGGTGGATAGAGAAAACTGAGTCAGTGTTCACTGTCAGTAACTGCGCGGAGAATGCGAAGGTAAAGTTTGCTTCTTTTACCTTCAAGGATGAAGCATTAACTTGGTGGAAAAATTACCGAAATTCGGTTGGGAGTGATGTGGCCTATGCCATGACTTGGGAACAACTTAAGTCCTTGCTAATTCAGACTTACTGCCCAAGGAATGAGGTTAAGAAGTTGGAGATTGAATTTTGGAACCACAAAGTGAAGGGTACCGACATGATGGCTTACAATCATCGTTACCAGGAGTTATCCTTGCTTTGCCCGGATATGGTTAAGACTGAGGCTAAAAGAACTGAGCGATATACCGATGGGTTGCCTGTGGCTACAAGGAACGACGTGATTGTTGCTAGACCTACAAGTGTTCGTGAGGCTATCGCAATTGCTCAACAATTGATGGACTCGTTGGCATTGGCAGAAGCTGGAAAGGAAAAGAATGAATAAGTTGTTTTATGTTGATGTATTTCCGTTGGTTATTTGTCTCGTTTGAGAACGACTAGTATCTTTTATGTCTACTGTAGTTGGAACGATATCTTGACCGCTATTTGTATGGATGATGTTTAATACTTCTATATGACATTATGTGATTTTGAGTGTCATGGAAATTGAGTTCCTATTCGCTTTATTGTTGTTTTGTGGTGTATTGTTGATATTCTTCCGATGTCTTGGTTTCATTTATATTGATTCTTGTTGAGCGCATGGTAAGTGATGTCGGGGAACTTACGAACCTTGTGTGATGTTTCAGATCAATGGCTGTACGACGAAACCCTGTCAGAGCTACTCGATCTGGTACTGCAGCGGCTACCCCTGGTCGCCGAGGACGACGCCCCACTCGGAATGTCGAAACCCCTACTCCTGACAACCTGGGCACCGCCAACCGCAACAACAGGAATCAAAACATTGATGTTCAGGGAGACAATGGTCACATTCCACCGAATGCACCTACTGTGGACCAAGCTATGATCAACCAACTTGTGGAGCAACGAGTTGTTGAGCTGCTAGCTGAGTCGAATCATTCCAACAACTCTGCTGGAACTTTTCCACCTGTTCGTACCAATGGGTGTAACTACGAGGAGTTTTGAATCTGCGGACCCATTGAGTTTGGTGGAACTGAAGGAGTGGTTTACTTGGTCAGGTGGATAAGAAAACTGAGTCAGTGTTCACTGTCAGTAACTGCGCGGAGAAAGCGAAGGTAAAGTTTGCTTCTTTTACCTTCAAGAATGAAGCATTAACTTGGTGGAACAATTACCGAAATTCGGTTGGGAGTGATGTGGCCTATGCCATGACTTGGGAACAATTTAAGTCATTGCTAATTCAGACTTACTGCCCAAGGAATGAGGTTAAGAAGTTGGAGATTGAATTTTGGAACCACAAAGTGAAGGGTACCGACATGATGGCTTACAATCGTCGTTACCAGGAGTTATCCTTGCTTTGCCCGGATATGATTAAGACTGAGGCTCAAAGAATTGAGCGATATACCGATGGGTTGCCTGTGGCTACAAGGAACGACGTGATTGCTGCTAGACCTACACGTGTTCGTGAGGCTATCGCAATTGCTCAACAATTGATGGACTCGTTGGCATTGGCAGAAGCTGGAAAGGAAAAGAATGAAAAGAATGGAAAGAGGAAAAGGGACCATCACTCTAAGGGTAACGATCACCGTAACAAGCGACAAGATCTTGCTAAGGCTTATGCAATGGGAGATGGGAATAAGAAGAATAAAAACGGTGATGCACCCAGGTGTGGTCGTTGTTACACGAATCATCATGGACGATGTGAGGTGATGTGTCAGAATTGCTCAAAGAAAGGACACGTAGCTAGGGATTGTAGGGCTCGACCCCTTGCTATGGTGCAAGCCGCTCTTGAAGCTTGGAGTAAGGCGAGTGTTACTTGTTTTGGATGTGGAAAGAAGGGACACTATAGGAGTGAGTGTAGAGGATCTTGGAACCGAGGAGACCAAGGATCGGGTGGTAATGGGTACAATCGTGGAAATCATGGGGCTAGAGGAAATCGTGGACGTTAGGACAATGAGGGCCAACGTGTGGAAACAGGAGCTGCACAACGGAGAGTGTATGCACTGGGAGACGAGAGAGGAGAAGACCCGAACGTCGTTACTGGTACGTTCCTTCTCAATAATCGCTATGCTTCCATACTATTTGATACTGGTGCCGATAGAAGTTTTGTGTCCACTACATTTGCACCCCTATTATAAAAACCCCCGATGGCCTTAGGAATTGAGTATGATGTAGAATTAGCTAACGGAAAAATAGAAAGGATTAAAACCATCATTCGCGGCTGCACATTGAATTTCTTGAACCGCCCTTTCAACATAGACCTTTTACCCGTCACGTTAGAAAGTTTCGATGTTATCGTTGGTATGGATTGGTTATCAAAGTATCATGCTCACATACTTTGTGATGAGAAGATTGTGCGTGTGCCTTACGGCAAGGAGATTTTGAATATACAAGGAGATAGAAAAGGGTTGAGGAGCCCATCCAGATTAGCGGTCATATCTTGCACTAAGATACCGAAGCTAATGGAAAAAGGATGTTACCTTTTCTTAGCTCAAATATCTGCGAAAGAGGGGAAGGAGAAGAAGGAAAGGCGCATTGAAGATGTGCCCATCGTTCGTGATTTTCCGGATGTGTTTCCCGATGATTTGCCGGGAATCCCGCCCACTAGACAGGTGGAGTTTTAGATTGAGTTGGTACCTGGTGCTGCACCCGTGGCACGGGCACCCTATCGACTTGCGCCTGCCGAACTAGAGGAGTTGTCGAAACAACTGGCGGAGTTAGCCGAGAAGGGATTCATCCGACCAAGTTCTTCACCTTGGGGATCGCCAGTTCTATTCGTGAAGAAGAAGGATGGATCATTCCGTATGTGTATTGACTACCGAGAACTGAACAAGTTAACGGTAAAGAATAGATACCTGTTGCCTAGAATTGATGACTTGTTTGATCAACTACAAGGATCGAGTGTGTATTCAAAGATCGATCTGAGATCGGGGTATCATCAACTTAGAGTTCGTGAGGAAGATATCCCGAAAACGGCTTTTAGAACCCGTTACGGGCATTACGAGTTCCAGGTAATGCCGTTTGGGTTGACAAACGCACCGGCGGTATTCATGGATCTCATGAATCGGGTGTGTAAGCCTTACTTAGACAAGTTTGTGATCGTGTTCATCGACGATATTTTAATTTACTCGAAGAATGAGAAAGAGCATGAGGAGCATCTAAAACTTATCTTAGAGTTGCTCAGGAGGGAGAAGCTGTATGCCAAGTTCTCTAAATGCGAATTTTGGATTCCGACGGTACAATTCTTGGGTCATGTGATTGATAGTCAAGGAGTTCATGTAGATCCTGCTAAGATTGAAGCTATTAAAGATTGGACTGCACCGACAACCCCGACATAAGTTCGTCAATTTTTGGGTTTAGCCGGTTACTACCGAAGATTCATTGAGGGATTTTCGAAGATAGCCAAACCGCTAACCAAGTTGACCCAAAAGAATGTTAAGTACGAATGGGGAGATAAGGAAGAGGAAGCCTTTCAATTGCTCAAGAAGATGTTGTGTAGTGCTCCTATCTTGGCATTGCCTGAAGGTAGTGAAGATTTCGTTGTCTATTGTGACGCTTCTCATAAAGGGTTAGGAGCGGTTTTAATGCAACGAGAGAAGGTGATAGCTTATGCTTCTCGACAGCTCAAGAAGCACGAGAATAACTACACCACCCACGATTTGGAGTTAGGTGCTGTGGTTTTCGCCTTAAGGATATGGAGACATTACTTGTATGGGACCAAGTGTGTTGTATTCACTGATCACAAAAGTCTAAAACACATCCTGAACCAAAAAGAGCTTAACATGAGACAGCGACGTTGGATTGAGCTGCCAAGCGACTATGATTGCGAAATTCGCTATCATCCCGGTAAAGCAAACGTCGTTGCTGATGCTCTTAGTCGGAAGGAGAGAATACCACCGTTAAGAGTTAGGTCATTGGGAATGACTATCGTGTCGCCGCTACCATCTCAAATACTAGAAGCTCAAACGGAAGCGTTGAAGGCAGAAAACCGACCTGCCGAGAATATATTTGGGATGGCGGAAAATGAGAAGGGATTTGTTAAACGTTCTGATGGAATAATATGTTATGGAGACCGAATTTGGGTACCATTGTATGGAGAAATTCGCGAGTTGATTATGCATGAGTCGCATAAGTCAAAATATTCTATCCATCCTGGCTCTGATAAGATGTACCAGGATCTAAAGAAGTTATATTACTTGGAGTAAGGCGAGTGTTACTTGTTTTGGATGTGGAAAGAAGGGACACTATAGGAGTGAGTGTAGAGGATCTTGGAACCGAGGAGACCAAGGATCGGGTGGTAATGGGTACAATCGTGGAAATCATGGGGCTAGAGGAAATCGTGGACGTCAGGACAATGAGGGCCAACGTGTGGGAGCAGGAGCTGCACAAGGGAGAGTGTATGCACTGGGAGACGAGAGAGGAGAAGACCCGAACGTCGTTAATGGTACGTTCCTTCTCAATAATCGCTATGCTTCCATACTATTTGATACTGGTGCCGATAGAAGTTTTGTGTCCACTACATTTGCACCCCTATTAGAAAAACCCCCGATGGCCTTAGGAATTGAGTATGATGTAGAATTAGCTAACGGAAAAATAGGAAGGATTAAAACCATCATTCGCGGCTGCACATTGAATTTCTTGAACCGCCCTTTCAATATAGACATTTTACCCGTCACGTTAGGAAGTTTCGATGTTATCGTTGGTATGGATTGGTTATCAAAGTATCATGCTCACATACTTTGTGATGAGAAGATTGTGCGTGTGCCTTACGGCAAGGAGATTTTGAATATACAAGGAGATAGAAAAGGGTTGAGGAGCCCATCCAGATTAGCGGTCATATCTTGCACTAAGATACCGAAGCTAATGGAAAAAGGATGTTACCTTTTCTTAGCTCAAATATCTGCGAAAGAGGGGAAGGAGAAGAAGGAAAGGCGCATTGAAGATGTGCCCATCGTTCGTGATTTTCCGGATGTGTTTCCTGATGTTTTGCCGGGAATCCCGCCCACTAGACAGGTGGAGTTTTAGATTGAGTTGGTACCTGGTGCTGCACCCGTGGCACGGGCACCTTATCGACTTGCACCTGCCGAACTAGAAGAGTTGTCGAAACAACTGGCGGAGTTAGCCGAGAAGGGATTCATCCGACCAAGTTCTTCACCTTGGGGAGCCCCAGTTCTATTCGTGAAGAAGAAGGATGGATCATTCCGTATGTGTATTGACTATCGAGAACTGAACAAGTTAACGGTAAAGAATAGATACCCGTTGCCTAGAATTGATGACTTGTTCGATCAACTCCAAGGATCGAGTGTGTATTCGAAGATCGATTTGAGATCGGGTATCATCAACTTAGAGTTCGTGAGGAAGATATCCCGAAAACGGCTTTTAGAACACGTTACGAGCATTACGAGTTCCAGGTAATGCCGTTTGGGTTGACAAACGCACCGGCGGTATTCATGGATCTCATGAATCAGGTGTGTAAGCCTTACTTAGACAAGTTTGTGATCGTGTTCATCGACGATATTTTAATTTACTCGAAGAATGAGAAAGATCATGAGGAGCATCTAAAACGTATCTTAGAGTTGCTCAGGAGGGAGAAGCTGTATGCCAAGTTCTCTAAATGCGAATTTTGGATTCCGACGGTACAATTCTTGGGTCATGTGATTGATAGTCAAGGAGTTCATGTAGAGCGTGCTAAGATTGAAGCTATTAAAGATTGGACTGCACCGACAACCCCGACAGAAGTTCGTCAATTTTTGGGTTTAGCCGGTTACTACCGAAGATTCATTGAGGGATTTTCGAAGATAGCCAAACCGCTAACCAAGTTGACCCAAAAGAATGTTAAGTACGAATGGGGTGATAAGGAAGAGGAAGCCTTTCAATTGCTCAAGAAGATGTTGTATAGTGCTCCTATCTTGGCATTGCCTGAAGGTAGTGAAGATTTCGTTGTCTATTGTGACGCTTCTCATAAAGGGTTAGAAGCGGTTTTATGCAACGAGAGAAGGTGATAGCTTATGCTTCTCGACAGCTCAAGAAGCACGAGAATAACTACACCACCCACGATTTGCAGTTAGGTGCTGTGGTTTTCGCCTTAAGGATATGGAGACATTACTTGTATGGGACCAAGTGTGTTGTATTCACTGATCACAAAAGTCTACAACACATCCTGAACCAAAAAGAGCTTAACATGAGACAGCGACGTTGGATTGAGCTGCTGAGCGACTATGATTGCGAAATTTGCTATCATCCCGGTAAAGCAAACGTCGTTGCTGATGCTCTTAGTCGGAAGGAGAGAATACCACTGTTACGAGTTAGGTCATTGGGAATGACTATCGTGTCGCCGCTACCATCTCAAATACTAGAAGCTCAAACGGAAGCGTTGAAGGCAGAAAACCGACCTGCCAAGAATATATTTGGGATGGCGGAAAATGAGAAGGGATTTGTTAAACGTTCTGATGGAATATTATGTTATGGAGACCGAATTTGGGTACCATTGTATGGAGAAATTCGCGAGTTGATTATGCATGAGTCGCATAAGTCAAAATATTCTATCCATCCTGGCTCTGACAAGATGTACCAGGATCTGAAGAAGTTATATTGGTGGCCAAACATGAAGGCAGATATAGCATTATACGTTAGCAAGTGTTTGACGTGTTCGAAGGTTAAAGCAGAACGTCAGAGACCGTCAGGATTACTGACGCAGCCAGAACTTCCGGTGTGGAAGTGGGAGCGGATTACTATGGATTTCATCACCAAATTACCAAAGACAGCTAGCGGTTGTGACGCTATCTGGGTAATTGTGGATCGTTTGACTAAGTCTGCTCATTTTCTGGCAATTAGTGAAGATGATAGTATCGACAAGCTTGCGAGGTTGTATGTGAAGGAAATTATTTCTCGTCATGGCGTTCCGATATCGATTATTTCTGATCGCGACAGCCGTTTCACGTCAGCTTTATGGCGATCACTTCAAACCGCTTTGGGGACGAGACTAGATATGAGTACTGCATATCACCCCCAAACCGATGGACAAAGTGAGAGAACCATTCAGACTTTAGAGGATATGTTACGTGCATGCATAATAGACTTTGGTAAAGGCTGGGAGAAGTACCTACCCCTTGCGGAATTCTCCTATAACAATAGCTACCATACAAGTCTCAAGGCTGCACCATTCGAAGCCTTATATGGTCGTAAATGCCGTTCGCCTATTGGTTGGGCTGAGGTTGGAGATAGCCAATTTACCGGCCCCGAGCTTATATTGGAAACTACTGAGAAGGTGACTCAGATTCGTTATCGATTACAAGCAGCTAGGGATAGGCAGAAAAGTTACGCCGATCAGAGACGCAAACCCCTAGAGTTCCAGGTTGGAGACAAAGTGATGCTGAAACGTTCACGATGTATTTCATGTGAGTAATTTGAAGAAGTGTCTCTCTGATGAAACACCGGTGATACCGATGAAAGATATACGTGTTGATGAGAAATTGAACTTTGTGGAAGAACCGATTGAGATTTTGGATCGAGAGATTAAGCTACTCAAGCGTAGTCGCATCCCGCTCATCAAGGTTCGTTGGAATTCCCGTCATGGACCAGAATTTACGTGGGAACGTGAGGATGAGTTTCGAAAGAGATATCCGAAGCTTTTCACTTCGTAGATGATTTGTTCCGAGGGAAACCCGGGACGGGTTTCTTCTAAGGCAGGGAGGATGTGACAACTGGCAAAATAGGGAGCTATTTAAAAACCCACATTACTTTAAATTTAATGTCTTTGAAATAATTATAAGTCTATTCGCGATAAGTTTGTAAACTTTGAATCGTGATTTTTGAAATTCGTGGTTTCTATGAAATTTGAATTGGAAAATTTTAAATTTAATATGGAATATATGTGGTGATTTATTGGTGAGATTATTATTAGGCACTACGTTGACTCCAGCACTAGGATAACCTAACGAATTTAAATGTTTTGAACGTATGGTTTGGTTTACATATTTATTGAACGTATTATGGAATTTTAAATTTTTGGAACAAGCTCGGTTTGAGAAAGTCGAGAGATTTTGAAAGAGTTACGGGTTTGGTCTTGCATATTATGACTAGCCACCATACCCAACCCTATTAATACTATTATTATTATTATTATTATTATTATTATTATACTTTTTTTTAGAGTATACATAAAATTGTCCTTGTGGTTTCCTGGCTCTCACACAAAACACAAACACCAACACACCATCTTTATCATCTCTCTCTCTCTCTCTTGGAACCCTAGCCGCCGCCACCTTTTTCCGGCGACCATCACCACACCGCCGCCTCTACAACCAAGCCAACACCACCATATTAAACCTCTCATCGAGATCTATCTTTTGGTATAACTCACGCGCCACACTACCTCCTCTAACACCACGAATCCACCACCACCGCCACCTAAACACCACCTTTTGCATCTTTTCTTATTGAGTTTTTGAAGAAACATATTCTTGGAGTCGTTTTCAAGGTGAGTGACCACGAGTTCCAACTCGTGTGTCTCGATGTGTCACCCAAATCGTGGGTACACGATTTTCTTTAATGGGTTTTGATGAAATCTTGACTATAAATGATGAGGAAACAATATTTTTGTTACAAAAAGTGTTTTGGTATCCGGGTTTGGTATTCTTACGAGGGTCGAGTGGGAAACGTGAGCCGTGGCTCACGGCTCAAGGTTGGGTTCGAGCCTTGTGGCTTATTTCGTTANTTTTGCATCTTTTCTTGTTGGGTTTTTGAAGAAACATATTCTTGGAGTCGTTTTCAAGGTGAGTGACCACGAGTTCCAACTCGTGTGTCTCGATGTGTCACCCAAATCGTGGGTACACGATTTTCTTTAATGGGTTTTGATGAAATCTTGACTATAAATGATGGGGAAACAATATTTTTGTTACAAAAAGTGTTTTGGTATCCGGGTTTGGTATTATTGCGAGGGTCGAGTGGGAAACGTGAGCCGTGGCTCACGGCTCAAGGTTGGGTTCGAGCCTTGTGGCTTATTTCGTTAATGGTTTTGACCTCATAATATGGTTAGCGAGAGTTTGATAATTGGAGTGTGGTTTTGGCTTGGATTTGATGACTTTGGTTGTCGTTGTTCTTGTTTATGTGGCCGACGACCCAAAGGGTCCGTTTGGTTGTTTGGTCGAGCTCATTTGAGCCTAGCCGAGACCCACATGGTCTCGGGTTTGACCTTGGTGGTTCGCGGATGAGCCAAGACTCATGTGGAGTCTCTTGACTCGGGTTCGAATTGGTAAACCGACCCGAGGTTATATA
>LBNU01025272.1:0-16902 GCA_014162995.1 Artemisia annua
TTATACAAATTATCTTTTCAGTATGATGTATTTTGTAAAAAGGTTGTTTATACAACAAGAATATGTACTTTTACACCTTATTATGATACATTGAAGTTGTTTATCAAAGTTGTGAAGTTGTTAGCAAATTTGGTTGTGTCATGCTTATCTTTGTTTATTTTAATTTGCTACTATCTTCCAACATTTTGTTTTTCATTTTTTGCAAAATGTTGGACCCTATATTATAAAAAAAAAGTGTAACAAATAAATTAACTTACCAACTGTTTATTTGATACTTTCCTTTTCAAACTTTTTTTATTTAAAAACATTTAAATAAACAAATTAACTTTTGGTGCTCATAAATCGTTTCTAGAATTATAAATCTTTAATAAAATAACACACATTAAAAAAATAGATTATGCTTAATAAAATCATTCTTAAATAATATATAACCTTTATTGCTCATAAATCATTTCTAAAAATATATCACCTTTTAAATGATATAAATTATGTTCAACATCATATGTTAACCACATTATATACACTACAATGCCTTTACGATTCAACAATGGTAATCATAGGATTAGGGCGTGCAAGTAAGTTATAATTAATCTTTCTTTCTTAAGTGATCATCCTATCTTTCATGTTATCTAATTATTGTCATTAATCTTTATAACAGTGAGTGGGGTGTTGCTCCTCCTACCATTGACGTATGCATTCATCATGGTGGTAGAGTTGTAACTACCAATGTGCTTTACGATTATTGGGGTGGCGATGAACTTATGATATGCAATGTCTCAACAGACGATTTAACATACACCACCATTAGACGATTAGTTTCACAACATCTACCGCAATACACTGATGTATGTGCTTATTACTTGCGTGTTCCTACTGTCCAGATGGAAGAACAAGATAGTCTTCGTAAGATAGAGCACGAATGGTATATTGATGCCTGGCTATCGCAAATTCAGGTTGGGCATTCATTGGATATCTACTTAGCCCATCGTCGTTATCCGACACTTATTGACCCAAATCGTCAAAGGTGGCTAGAAAGAAGATGGGAACGAAACGGATGGATAAGTGGACATGTCGAGGCTAATCGAAGGGCTGCTCATACAAGAATTCGATGACTATAACACCAAATTTTCCCTTTCATTTTATGGTTAACTTGCATAATGAAGAATATAAAATTGTCGCTTTCATTACAATATTATCATCATTTATGTTTACGCTTTGCCTTTGTTTCTAAACAAATAATTGTAATCAATATCATAACTTAATACGTAACTATTGTTGGTTATAATTTACTAACAAAAATAGTGAAACCATATCATTATTTGTTAACAAAAATAGATAAAAATACAATTTCAAACAATTAACATCAAGTGCAAATCATATGAAATATAAGTCTAAAATGTTTTATTTGTTATATCCTTTCTTAATTTAAATAATTCATACCACTATATAAATACTATAGTCAATGACATACATCCTAAACAATAACCAACTATATTATCAAATCATGTCCAGTTCTAAATCACTGAATGCAACCAATGAAGAAGACAATAATACATCATGCAAACCTCCCTTGATTAAACCAGTGATCGACATATCAGATGATGACATGGTAGGCGTTTGATATTATATAGTGCAACCTTTAACACGTTTATTTGTATACCTAACTATTTATTTTTTTTGTTGACTTTCAGCATGTTCCCGTGACAAAGAAACGGCAAAGATTACAAAAAAATGATGACTTTTTAAAAAAAAATATTGTTACCAATGTGCTTTCTCATCCAATTTTACAAGAAGGTGGCCATCAAAGCGAAAAAGTATGAACATATGATAACTACCGTTTATCATTTTACACATTCTTTATATTAGGTACATTTATTAAACATTACTAACCTCATGGAAATACTAACAACTTTTGTAACTTATATGTAAACAATTTGATAGGAATCTGATGATGAAACACCTATGCGTATAAAGTGCACAACGAAGGATGCAAAAATTGTTCAAGCAAAAAAACATTTGTTTAAAATTATTGATTTCTCTTCAGATGACGACAAAGTTGAACCGAAGGATGATTCAGCCGTATTCGACAATTTGGTTGATATTAAACCTAAAGAAGTTGGTTATGCGGATGACAAACTAATTGATCATGCCGATGATCATGATTACCATTTGGATGACTTTAGTGATGACGGTTTTTTTCTTGATCAACAACACACTTTGCTGTCAAAAGATAAAAAGTATGCTCTCATGGCTGAATTATCCGATCAAGATATTCATAACCATAACAACACAATCGACGAGGCCACATTGGTTAATACCAACGATCTTCTTCATGAAGCTTCTCAATATTTACATATTCCTAACAACTATATTGATGATGAAGCCGAAGAAGATTTACAAGTTATTCATACTCATAGTGTCCAATCCGTGTCCGACGGAGATGATAAAGACAGTTTCATTGATGACGAGTCTCTTGGCTATTATTCTACTGATAACGATGATGATTTTTGATTTTTGATTTTTGCCTTTCTGTTTGATATATATGGATGTGTCTTTAAAAAATAAGTTGTCCTATAATAATTTGGTGCGTTCTATTATTCAGTTTCATTTTTAAAATACTACACAATAATGTTTCATTGATTTTAAATATATATTACTTAGATCAAGAACCTAATCAACACAATTGGGCTATTTTGCGTATCAACATTATTATGGGCCTAATTCACAATTACCAATTGTCAATTACATGTAGTTGTCTCAACTCAATGGGCCTCATTAAATCGATTCCTGTTACAATTAAACCCAAATTCAAGACTTCAATAAATGAAACAATCAAATGGAACAAGTGGCCCAATTAATAAGGCACAACCAGCAGTTTTCATGATTTAGATTCAAAACATATGATAGCATCTTAAACATGTTATGGTAATTCACAGCATATAGCCATCATAATTTATCAAAAGATTATTAAACTTAACACAACCAAACTAGAAAAGTCTTCAATCTAAAATAAAGTAACCACTGAAACCTTAAAACAAAAGACACGTCTTTCCTTCAAGACATCTTCAATCAACACATATCAAAGACCGGAACAAGCACAGGAAATTCTGGGTCAACCGTTTCATTCAAATCTGTCATCAAGTCAATCAGCTGGAACCTTAACATTTTGTCTTTCCTGAAACGGCACTGCCTGTTTATATGCTTCCATTTGTCTTTGGCAGTCATTATGACATGGTTCTTGCGAATCTTCTTGCCCCGTTTCCTTTTGTGAAATACAATATCCAGGTCAACCGGAAAGTTGATGCCACGGTGTCGAACAATTGCATTGTCGTATGTGAACAATTCTGTCTTATCAACATAGTTGGCAGGTACGGTCTGACATCAAAGATAAAAGCATAAACACTAAAATTTTGTTCCATAACGTAAACACACTTTATCAATCCAAGTAACTCACATCAACCATCAATTTTAATCACTTACCAAACGGTTTCTATCTATCACATAGGCTAACATTGGAGCATAAAAACATGCATCTTCATTCATGTGTTCTTCATGTCCTTCCCAGTCACATACATGAAACATCCGTTTATCTATTTTTCAAATTATTAATACAATATGTTAATTTTATACAATTGTTGCTTATACTACTTAATACCAAATAATCTTAATTTTGCTTAGAATAGATCCACGTACCTTTGTCCAGTGGCCCTCTACAGATAGGATCATCCTGATCCAAACGCATTCTCGGAATTGGTTCAAATCCTATCGCAAGTCCATTCCTTGCAAAACTAATCAATGACACTGAATGACCGACAAGCTTTGTGAAAACAATTGGTTTACCAGGTTCCAAGTGTTGAAGCTCAACAACAGAATTCCAGCCACTTCCATAAAACATGTTTCCATATTTTTTGGGTTTAGCTGTTCCTTGAATATGAACACGACGATGCCTAACAGTAGCTACATTCATCCCACCGACAATCACATTGAATTGGTTTGACACAATGTCTTGAAGGAAATCTCCGGGAAGCAACTACATACAATTTTATAAAATGAACAGCTTAGCAAATAACAAATAGTTATATCAAATTTTTCCAAGCTTGAATGAATTAAGAAGTCATGTTATTTACGCTTACCGGAGAATGTCCAACATCTTCACCCATAGTTACTAAGCATCTCATCTGTCTTGCTCCTATATTTCTGCGATCATAGCCACCACATTCAAAACCAGCATCATCATAGGCAGTGACGTAATATGTGTCTTCTTCTTCCCTTATGAAGTGTAACATCTCCACATTACTGTATCTACTGTCTTTCAGAAACTTGGCCCACTCATCACCATACATTTTATAGTGATTTTTCGACTTTTGTTTTAACCACACTTTGTGTTTCCTCCCTCTGCTGTGTATCAAGTACACCCATGGTGTTCCATTGTAGAAATGTTCACTGAAAAGAGACGGTAAGCGCTGACAAAACAAAAGCGATACATATACTATTTCTGGATATAAAACATAACAATATGTCTAACAACTCAAGTGAACTTTTACATGATGACCTTATGTCCATACCTGACCTTTTGAAAACTTTGCTTTGTTCACAGCAAAGACAAATTGAAGACTCATCCTGTTAAATTATGATTTAAATGAACAACTTATTAGCTAATTGAGTAATTTACCATTTATAGTCAAAACATATAACCACAACAAAATTCTGTAAACCATTAACAAAACAATCCAAACTAAAGATTAAACCAATTACTAATACCAACTTCCTACTCAAAATAAACACAACACCTTTTTAAAAGGTATAAAAACGCTACACTTTATTGTTTTCGCAAACATCGAATACCAGTGTTTCAACAAAAAAAGATAGCATTTCACATTCTATCCATCACTCACTTTCACCAGAACATACAGTATGTATTAATCAAATACTTCACAGTTGTAGGCTTTTTTAGGAGGAGAAAAAATCACTACCAACATCAACTTACTTATTAAAAATCCATCGATTTACATACACATCATAATAAAGACATCAACTATCTCATAACAAACTAAGTAATTCACTTAAAGCATAAAAACAATCAAACTAAATAAACCCTCATTTAATTGATTTTTTCGATTTTCTTCAAACCCAACTTACATGCATCGTTCTATAACTTAAATTTTCAAAAATAACTTTGAAGTTTCTATGATTCTCAAAGGGTTTAAACAATAATAATGAGAATATGATATCGATCACATAAATATAAGTTAATCCATCAACAAGTTATAGAACCATGCAGATTAAACTTATTTATTTGAAGGAAAAAAAAATAAAAATAAAGAAAGATGCATAACCTGGAAACGGCAAAGAGGAAGATGAACAAGACAAGACTTTAAAGAAGCAAGTAAATGTGATGTGTGTGTGTGCCGCCTATTATTTGTGATCAAAGCAACTTGGTTAATAGTCATATGGGGAAGAGGAATGTGATGATTAGTTATAAATAATTTAAAATTATAATACTCCGTATCTCATTATTTAAATATATATATATATATAATATATATATATATATATATATATATATATATATATATATATATATATATATATATATATATATATATATTTTTTTTTTTAATTTCTCGAAAAAAATTAAATAACGTTATTTTGTAACACACATTGCAACTTAATATTTTGTAAACACTTCAATGTGTAAAACTAATTAAGCATTATTTTGGAACATTATTGTATTCGATACTATCTTTGCTCATGAAAACACTATCATCTTTTTATACGACGTAATTAGAAATACACATCAATAACTCAATTTATCATGTATTACAAACTCCACTTCATATTTTTTTTTACCATTCTTATGTTATCACGCAAAAAATGAGACGTCTATCGATTAACAGGGAGTCCATATTTTTTGTTTTGTACGAATACACGTAAACCTTTGGTAAAACTTCATCAACACACTTTCTCTATATTGATATTCATTTTACGATGGGTCGATAATGTCAATCTCTTATAACTTATATATTTAATTTAACCATTAACAACCCTAATGGTTGACTATTTTGGGCCTTTACTAATTGGTAAGTAATGTGTTTTTTAATTTGTTTCGATAATGTCAACTCATTCATATAATCAAGTACAAAATGAATTGTATTATACAAATACAATCCATAAGCATGTTACACATACAAGTATTTTCAGTTTCATAATATAAATTTAATAACATTGACATTCAAATCTATAATGGCCCATAAAACAAAGCCTATTCAACTTGAAACAACTCCGATATAAGAAATAAAGCATATACAATATATGTGTAAGATATGAAATGAAGGCCATTCAACTTAAACAAGTAGTGACATCTCAAACATACTTTCATAATACTTGCATTACAAAACCATTGCATTAGTCTTCATTCATGATCAATCCAAAGAAATACACAAACTGCATAAGTCTTATGTTTGATGCTTATTCAACAAAAACAAACCATTGCATTAAAAAAACAAAACATGAAGCTTTTCCTTCAACCTTCAATCAACACATATCAAATATTGGAATAAGCACAGGAAACTGTGAATCAACTGGCCATCCAAATCTTCCATCATATCCACAAACTGGAACCTTAGCATTTTCTCTTTGCGGAAACGACATTTCCTGTTAATGTGCTTCCATTTGTCATAGGCGATCATGGTAAGATGGTTCTTCTGAATCTTACGTTTGGGTTTTTTTGTGTGACTTTCAATATTGAGCTTAACATTAAAGTCCATATCTCCGTGGCGGACAATCACAGTGTCGTATTTAAAGAGACCAAACTTATCAACAAACCAGGCAGGTACCGTCTGTCATTAAAGTAAGCATTATATCAACTAATTGTTTGTCCATATACGATATTTGCAATACATAACAAAGTGACACCTACTATAAATAATAACTACTTACCAATCGGTTTCTATCAGTAACATAAGCAGCTAATGGAGTATAAAAACATGCGTCTTCATTATTATGACGCTCATGTCCATCCCAGTCGCATATGTGGAACATCCTTTTATCTGTTTTACAATGTATTATGGCAACTATAAAAACAATGATTATCATTTTTACCATTTCATATGTCGAGTTTGGTATATTTAAGAAAACATACCTTTGTCAAGTGGCCCTCTCACGATTGGTACAATATCATTCAATTTTGTTCTTGCGATTTTCTCAAATAGTAGACCAAGACCATTTCTTGCAAAAGAAATGATACCAACCGAATTTGCACCAAGGTTTGTCAAAACAATTCTCTTCCCCCTGTTTAGGTGTTGACTCTCAACAACTTCAGCCCATCCGTCTCCATAAAACAAATTCCCATATTTAGGGGGTTTAGATGTTCCTGGAACTCTTCTGCGACGATGCATAACGGTTGCTAAAAACATCTCGCATACCATTACATCGTATTCATTACTAACAATATCTTGCAAGAAGTCTCCGGGTAGCAACTACCAAAGTTGAGAATAACTATCAAATATATATATCGGAGGTTCATAAAACGTATAATTTCAAAGGCAAATATGCTTACCGGAGATATTCCAAGATCTGTCCCGATAGTAACAAGGCATCTCATTTTCCTGTCGCCAATCTCTTTTCGATTATATCCACCACATTCCCATCCAGCAGCATCATAACCAGTTACGTAATAGGTATTTTCTTCTTNCATCCAAATCTTCCATCATATCCACAAACTGGAACCTTAGCATTTTCTCTTTGCGGAAACGACATTTCCTGTTAATGTGCTTCCATTTGTCATAGGCGATCATGGTAAGATGGTTCTTCTGAATCTTACGTTTGGGTTTTTTTTTGTGCCTTTGAATATTGAGCTTAACATTGAAGTCCATATCTCCGTGCCGGACAATCGCAGTGTCGTATTTGAAGAGACCAAACTTATCAACAAACGAGGCAGGTACGGTCTGGCATTAAAGTAAACATTGTATCAGCTAATTTATTGTCCATATACGATACTTTCAATACATACCAAAGTCACATCTACTATAAATTATAACTACTTACCAATCGGTTTCTATCAGTAACGTAAGCAGCCAATGGAGTATAAAAACACGCGTCTTCATTATTATGACGCTCATGTCCATCCCAGTCGCATATGTGGAACATCCTTTTGTCTGTTTTACAATGTATTATGTCAACTATAAAAACATTGATTATCATTTTTAACAAAGTATGTCAAGTTTTGTATATTCAAGTTAACATACCTTTGTCAAGTGGCCCTCTCACGATTGGAACAATATCATTCAATTTTGTTCTTGCGATTTTCTCAAACAGTAGACCAAGACCATTCCTTGCAAAAGAAATGAGACCCACCGAATTTCCACCAAGGTTTGTAAAAACAATTCTCTTCCCCCTGTTGAGGTGTTGACTCTCAAGCAGCCCATCCGTCTCCATAAAACAAGTTCCCATATTTAGGGGGTTTAGATGTTCCTGGAACTCTTCTGCGACGATGCATAACAGTTGCTAAAAACATTTTGCATACCATTACATCGTATTCATTACTAACAATATCTTGCAAGAAGTCTCCGGGAAGCAACTACGTAAAAAGTTTAATAAAAATTAGCTTAGTAACCATAAAATCCATGTATCGGAGGTTCATAAAACGTATAATTTAATATCAACTATTCTTACCGGAGATCTTCCAAGATCTGTCCCGATAGTGACCAGGCATCTCATTTTCCTGTCGCCAATATCTTTTCGATTATAACCGCCACATTCCCATCCAGCCGCATCATAACCAGTTACGTAGTAGGTATTATCTTCTTCAAGTATAAAGTGCAATGTCTCCACATTCATGTACCTACTATCTTTCACAAAAGCAGTCCACTCATCCCCCTCCATTTGGTAATACTTCTCCGAATGACGCTCAATCCATACTTTGTGTTTTGTTCCTCTGTTATGTATCAAGTACAACCATGGAGATCCTTTGTAAAAACTTTCCGTAAAGAGAGCCGGGAGACGCTGATTTAACAAGAATAATTGTATTAACAAACATTATATATTTACAAATTATCAAACTTTGTGAAAACAAACTGAAATTTTAAGTAAATGAACATAAAATTCGCATACCTGTCGTTTAGAAAATTTTGCTTTGTTTGTGGCAAAAACAAACTGAAGACTCATCCTACAAAATGATAATTGAAAAAAACATTTAGAAAGAATAATAATGCATTTCACATTACAAATAAAAATATTTAATCAAGAAGCAATCATTTTATTAGTAACTATGGCAAACACAAACTGAATACTCATCTTTCCTTCAAACATTCATTACAATACTTTTACACATATTTGCACAACCAACGTAAATCATAAGTATTCATAATGTATGTAACAAATAAAAAATAACACAATACTAATTTCCAATCATGCAAAATACTTATTAACGATGGCGTATGTAAGGTAATGCTTTTACATAATAGTTTCAGTAACAAACTTACATGCACAGTTGTATCATTAAACATATATCAAAATAGTTTATAGCAAGACAGACACAATAAACATCGCAAACACGTTTAATCTACCTAAGATACTCAGAATAATGTTACAAACTAATACTTTTAAAAACTTTTCCTTTTTAGTAATTTTACCAATTACTATGGTGTAAATGAAATGAATAACCAAACGATCATAAACTGTTTTTTTGTTTTCTAACATCGTTACCTGCTTTATGCACTTTTGATCGTATCAGTTGAGGATGAATGAATGTCTGACTTATTACAAGAGAGCTCCTTTAAATAATATCCATATTGATACACCATGCAATAAAAATGTTATCTTATCATTTCCTTTTGTAAATACGCGAACAAAATATTTCACAAACTAAAAATATTCGGTTGTTAATCAAATTAAGCCCAATCTCTGCCGAATATATTGTTTTGATTGTCTAACTAACCCATCATGTCTAAAACTAAACTTTATTATACTAGCCCAACATTTGTTAACTTTGTACATTAGTGGAACCAATTTTTTTGCATAACAATGAAATTTCACTAATCTAACTTTGTACTTATAGTAAAATACTCATTCTTATTGACATTAGTATAGATATATTCCAATTTACACGTTATTGTATTTTGTAAGGTTCATCTATATACATTTTCATATACACTTTGTCTATAAATACTTATGCAAACTAACACATTATTCACAACACACACCCTTTTATCAATATCTCCTCTAAATGGCATCATCTAAAGAAAAAATGGTTGCAGAAATGTTTGAAAAATTAGTATTGAAACATTCTAATGATGATTGCCAAACCTTAGATCCGGTGGAAAAGAAAACCCATGTTAACAATGAACTTGTGCATGAAAACAACCAAGAAAAAAATAAAGTTGCCAATGATGTGCTTGAACCGTCCAAATCAGCAAACGTAAAATTTGATGATAAGTCATTTCTGTCATCGCAGTTTGAAGAAGGTGGATCTTCCAAACAAGATGAAGGTATTAAACTATAATTAAAACTTTTTCATATAAACTTTATGTAAAGGTGCTTTACACGTATATTCGAATTTTTTCAGATGACTTTGACCCAGAGCCTATTATTGACTGGCTACGATTTAATGTTGGAGACGTTGAAGAATGTCAAAAAGTTCTAAGCAATTTGATGTCCAAGATTAACAAGGCAAATGAGTTAGTCAATCAACTTCGTGCAATGGGTCGAGTTTCAGAAGAGAGGGCTTCCCCATGCACATATATGTTTGTTTTTGCATAAGGATGACAAGATTCCAAATGTTGAGCATATCGACAAATACATATCTGCCGAGATACCTGATCCAAACGAGGATCCCAATTTGCACAAATTAGTTTATTAATCCTTACTCGCTAGAGCGATAAGGTAAAAAAGGCTTACTCGCCTGAAAAAACAAACTCGCTACGAAAAAATTTTCCCAAACTCGCTACGAAGAAAAATTATCCAAACTCGCTACCAAGAAAGTTTACTCAAACTCGCTACTAAAATAATTTACTCAAACTCGCTACTACCAAAAGGTACCCAAACTCGCTACCAAGAAAGTTTACTCAAACTCGCTACTAAAATAATTTACTCAAACTCGCTACTACCAAAAGGTACCCAAACTCGCTACCAAGAAGTTTTCAAACTCGCTATAAAACCCTAAAATTGTCAAACTCGCTATTAAACCCTAAACCCTTAAACTTTTAAGAAATGCGTACTGTTTGACTAATTTTGCAAGTAAATGAGTAGCAAGATATTTTAAATAGCAAGAAGACAATGTAAATATTTAAAACTTAGATAGAACTTAGAGAGAAACAAAATTAACGAGTACTAATCACTACTAAACAAGATCAAAACTAGCCTAAACTAATCAAAAAACAACCCCAAATATCCCTAGGCGAATGATACCACTTGTTAGGTCACCATGTTGTAACATAACAATCATATAATCATTAACCAAGAAAGAAGAAGAAGAGACAAGAATTATGGAAGGAACTCAATGTATGTAAATAATGAACTTGTATTGCATAAGAGAACCAACAAGCCTTAAGCAAGGCTTACACTTAGTATTTATAGGGGAGTCCAAGGGTTTCTATATCATTCTAGCACTATTACATACTTGGCCCTTGGACTTCCACACAATGTGACATTACATCATAAACTTACTTAACATGAAAGATAAAATGTAAACATAATAATTCTAATAAGCAACCTATTACAAATATAATGACCGACATTTTTCATAACGTGAAACGTGTTCCTAACATTAATGTTGAATGGTGTAATCAGACGGGATCAATCAAATATTTGTTTAAGTATATAAACAAAGGTCCAGATAGAGTATCTGCAGAGTTATATGAACCATCTACCACGGGAGAAAGTGATAAACGTGCTAAACCAGTAGACGAAATTAAGGCGTGCTATGATTGCAGATACCTATCAGCGTGTGAGGCTGCGTGGAGGATATTTAAATTCGAGATTCATTATAGAACACCAAATGTTGAAAGACTTTCCTTTCACCTAGAAGGCGAGCAGAATATTCTATATGACGAAGACTCGGATCTTCAAACAGTTATTAACAAGCCAACAGTAGGCACATCTATGTTCGATGCTTGGATGAAAATGAATGAGAAATATCCTGCAGCAAGGGACCTTACGTATACGGAGTTTCCTACAAAATTTGTATGGAATGCACAAAAACGAATATGGACATTCTAAAAAAAAGGCTACGCAATTGGGAGAATTCATAATGTTCCTATTTCAACCGATGAAGCTTACTATTGTAGGATGCTACTAAATTGCCAGAAAGGATGTATGAATTACGCTGAAATAAGAACCTGGGACAAGGTTGAATATCCCACATACAAACAAGCTTGCTATGCAGCGGGCCTTTTAGAAGACGACAAGGAGTATATTGAAAGTATTAAAGATGCAGCACACTGGTCGTCCGCTGAACATCTACGTGACGTTTTTGTTACATTTCTCTCTCAAAAGGAACTTCAAAATCCTTTGACTGTTTGGTTACAAACATGGCATATGCTTGCCGAAGATGTAGAATACAAGAAAAGTCAGATTTTAGGAGTACCAGGTACACAATTTATTATATCTATTTTAATGTTTGATGATTGTTATCTTTATAGTTGCCAAAAATGAATTATTATGCACATATTCGGTCAGGTATACCAATGACAGTTACAATCTTGGATAACTAAAGTAGTTAATATACTGAATACACTTGCATAAAAACCACACAACCAATAAAATGTTGCTGAAATTATACAACAATCATAATCTCATGAAGTTAAACTGGAGGCTATTTACTTATGTGTATATATATAGGCTTTAGAATACATATAATTTCTTTATTTTCACTAATATATAGTTATACTGAGGAACGTTTGTTATACACATAACCACTGCTATTATCTTTGTGGGTTTATGTGTCTAATAATGTCCAGCTTATCATACCCTTTAATAATGTCCAGTTTATGTGTCTAACGTGTATCTGCATATTATTTAACAACAATCAACCCGCTCAAAGAAGTCAATGGGTGAAAATGATCATTCCTACTTTCATTGCATTAACTGTATTATGCTTTTACGAAAACAATATACACTATTAACTATTTATCCACATTAATATTTTAATACCGTTAATTTTACTTGACTACAAAAAAAATATCATGCAGACTTGCGACTTAGTGATGACGAAAAGAAAAATGTAGCTTTGTTCTGGATCGAAGAGCTTATGCGATCAAGAGGAAGATCGTTGAGACAGTTCCCTGAAATGCCTTTCCCAGATGATAGATACATAAGTCAGTTTGGTAATCGACTCATATATGATGAAACACATTATAACCCAGAAGAGTTGGAATGTGAATATGCACGCCTGTACGCGGCTTTAACAACAGAACAGAAAGGTGTTTATGACACTATCATGACATCCGTAGAAACAGGTAGTGGAGGTGTCTATTTTGTATATGGATACGGTGGTACTGGAAAGACCTATTTATGGAAAACCCTTGCTGCTGGAATTAGAAGAAATTCTGATATCGTCATAAACGTCGCATCAAGTGGTATTGCATCTTTACTAATGTCAGGTGGTAGAACTGCTCATTCGAGATTCCATATTCCTATCAATATTGATGAGACTTCTACTTGCTCGATCTGCCCTCAAAGTGATCTTGGAGCGTTGTTAAAGAAATGCAAGCTAATTATTTGGGATGAAGCGCCAATGACGAATAAGCTTTGTTTTGAGGCTTTGGATAGGTCATTGCGCGATGTTCTACGCAAGACGAGGTATGACACTCGCGAAATACCTTTTGGTGGAATGACAGTGGTCTTTGGTGGTGATTTTAGACAGGTGCTTCCAGTTATTCCAAAAGGTTCACGCCAAGACATTGTAGGTGCGTCTTTAAAGCAATCATATTTGTGGGATCATTGCACAGTCCTCAAGTTAACAGCCAACATGAGGCTAACCATTGGATCTCGACCTGAAGATGTCAACGAGATACGTGATTTTGCTGAATGGATATTAAAGATAGGAGACGGGGACGTTGGAGAATCAAACGACGGAGAGGTTGAAATAGATATACCCAACGACATTCTAATAAATGATTCGTCTGATCCGATAAAGTCCATTGTAGATTTTACGTATCCTAATCTTTTGGATCATATAGATGACCCGTCCTATTTTCAAGAAAAGGCCATTCTTGCTCCGACCAACGAAGTGGTCGATAGTATAAATGATCATTTGCTTAAGACATTTCCAGGTGACGAAATGGTTTACCTTAGTTGCGATAGTATCGATAAAACTGATCGTGGGACAGCAATGGATGAATCTGTTTTCTCAACAGACTTTATAGATGGACTAAAGTTCTAAGGTGTTCCAAACCATAGGCTGGTGTTAAAAATTGGTGTCCCGATAATGTTGCTAAGGAATATTGATCAAGCAAATGGATTGTGTAATGGTACACGACTTCAGGTTTTACGATTATCACGTACTTCTATTCAAGCACAGATCATTAATGGGAAGGTAATCATACCACGCTTGGGAATTACTCCATCTGATAAACGTTTACCTCTCAAGATCGTGAGGAAACAATATCCAGTTTCGATGTCATTCGCCATGACAAGAAACAAGAGCCAAGGGCAATCGCTTTCAAAAGTCGGTTTGTATCTGCCGCGCCCTGTATTCACACATGGGCAGTTATATGTGGCTCTTTCACGTGTCAAGAGCAAAAAAGGTTTGAAAGTTGTTGTTTCAGATGCGAATGGTAACCTATCAAATACTACCACAAATGTTGTTTATAAAGAAGTTCTTCATGGTTTATGAGCAGACGATCAATAGGTATGTACATTATGCATATTTAAGTTTTTATTTGATTTTACTAATTTACTGTTATTGTGAGTCTATACATTCTGTCACTTACAACAACTTTCATACTTATTAGGTGTTCACGGAAAGGAGCTTTTCTTCAACTCTTAGAATGGTCACTACATCCATTTGCTTCTCAAGATAAACGTATTGTTGATCAAGAGGAAATAAACATTTATTACATACATACTTACGACCATTGTATTTTATGTTTTTTGGTACTTATAAGTTTATATTTCCGTTCAAACAAAATTTCACAAACTTTACGTTTTTTTAATATTTCTTACATATTCGCGTACTTATGTTTTCTTATTCAAGAACCCTCTAAACACCTGTGAATCTTACGGGTCTATAAGCTAGTGTTCTATAAATTACTTAAACATAGATGTTTCGTAAAACTAATAAAATAAATACTCACACTTGAAACACAAATCGCAGGCCGCCGCATTACAACAATAAAAAGACCACATGCGCAAGTTCTGTTCACTTCCATAGCCAGCACATTTTATCACTTATTCAATTATTGAGTAGTATTTTTTTTTTCCCTTTCGTGTAATATGAAATGAAACGATTTATGAAGTCTTACGTTTATCTTGTGCAAAATAGAGACAATTGTAAGAAAAATTATCTCAATTCACTACTTTTTATACAACTAGATGTGCACTCGTGCATAGCGAACGAAATTTTATAACGGTATATAGTGATAACTGAAATATTGCTATTAAGTGTTTCGTGTAACGTTATTGAAATATTGATCGGGATTGAGATGAATTTGAAAAAAAAAAACTGCATAGGATGAATTGTAAAGAGAAAAGAAATTAGAGCTGTCATGCATAATTTGTAGGATGAATTTGTGAGGTGTTTAATTTGTTTCAATGGTTAATTTAGAAACTAATAAATATAAGTTTTTCAAACTTGCGACGCATAAGAAAATCATGCATTAAGGAAAACGTGTTTTAATATTCAATTAGTAGAGATGTTTGATTTTTTTAATTGTTTAAGCAATAAGCATAATTTAAGCAAAACATTAATTTAAGTTTTCACTTATTCTTAATATAGATTCAGTTTTCACTTTAAAAAAGAGTTGATTTTTACATTATAAATAGTTAAGATAAAGATTTTGTTTACATAAGTTTTGGCATTTGAGATAAGTCATATTAAAGTTAAAAAATAAAATAAAATAGATAAGTAATATTAAGGATAAGCCTTAATCCTTATGGAGTTCAAATCAAATGAGAAAAAATTTTAAAATGAGAAGAATAGAATAACTCTAACCAAATAGTATTTGATATGCCACGTTTTAAATTAGATACATTTTTATTCATTTGAATACATCAGTTGAATACTTCAAAAAACTTTGAAACGACAAGCGATACCTCTAAATGAACATAGATGCATATAATTCAAGTCGATGCATTTCAAATGTGTTATTATAATTACTTCTCATTGTTCTTATTTGAAGTTTTCTTCTCACTAGATCCCAACACAAATCTTATAAAAGGCAGGACTTCGATCATTTTAGGTTTGTTTTTTATTATCTTAGTTTCACATATAATAACTGAATATTATCAGATATGTAACATTTTGGTATATCATCGCTTCGTCTCCGACTCTTCTACTTCTCGGAAAACATCTAAAAGGTTGGTTGAAATGTAGTGTTTGAAAGAGTCGCATAATCGCGTTGAATCTAAAATACATCATAATACCTAGTATAATTTATTTGAACAACCATTTGCGGAGTCGGTATTAATTATATGGAAAACCCTAAATATAAATCTATGTTATTTATAAATGGGGATTGATTTGTACACTCATTTTTTAATTTTATTTATACGCACTCATTAGTGATTTAGACCGTTGTACTATATATACATCTAACTTTACCTTTTTGTATATATGATATGAGTGTGCAAATCAAAATATAATGTGTGCGAATCACCTCTCTTTATAAATCGCTAGAATATGCATGTATGATTTGTATCTTGATAATGACACCCTAAGAGCTGCCATAAGGTATTAATTCATGC
>LBNU01025272.1:19495-33367 GCA_014162995.1 Artemisia annua
AAAAAAAAAAAAAAAAAAAAAAAAAAAAAAAAAAAAAAAAAAAAAAAAAAAAAAAAAAAAAAAAAAAAAAAAAAAAAAAAAAATAAAAAAAAAAAAACAAAAAAAAAAAAAAAAAAAAAAAAAAAAAAAAAAAAAAAAAAAAAAAAAAAAAAAAAAGGAGTATTAATTAAGAAGAATTGGATTAAGGAAACCCAAAAACATAACCAATCAAAGCACGCAAAAAACTGTCCGGGTAGTCCGGTCCATACTCCAAACTCCAAACACAAACACATTCCTTGTCTTTCTCAAAAGTAAAAAAACCATCGATTTCGATTCAACAAACACATAAAACACTCTCAAACAGATCACCCAACTCAAACAAACAAGACATCTTTACACAAATCCATCACATACCCACTTCACATCTTCACAATTCATCAACACCCATCTCCTCAAAATCCCAAAAATCAAAGGTACCCATAACAAAACACGTCTTTTTATCCCATATAAACTGACCCCATTTGGTTTCATTTGTTATATCTTGTTTAATGTATGTGGTTTAAGGTTGTTGTTTGACGTGTGTTTTTCTGGGCAGGTGTTTGTTTTGAAGATGGTGGGTGATAGAGTGGTGAAAGTTGTAAGAGATGAGATTGCGGCATGCATGACGTGTCCTATTTGTGACAAGCTCTTTAGATGTGCTACTACTATACCCGAGTGTCTTCATACTTGTGAGTGCTTTTCGGGTTTTTTTCGCTCTTTGTAGCTTGTTAATTTTTGAGTTTGGAGTCTCTTTGACATGTATGAGGTGTGGCGTCGTTTAGGCGAGGTCTTTCTAGAAGCAGTCTCCCTACTTTCGGGTACCCTGGGGTACCCTGCTAAGGCGGGATTGGGTATTGTCGTTGTTGTTGTTGTAAAGAGATCCTAATTTGTTTTTCTATTGGTGTGATTTGTTATAAGTTTCTATGTTTCGTATGTTGTTGGTGGAGATATGTGTTGGCTAGATTGAAAATTCGGCGTGGTTTTGTTATATTGTTTTGTGGATTTCTAGAGGGTAGAGGTTAAAGAAAAACGGCATGACTATGAATTCCCCTAATTTTGTGATATGCGTTTGTTAGTATTACTTTTCCCCAAAAGTTGTATGGCATTGTTTTTTGTTTTGTTTTATAAAGCTTAGTACTTGTCTTTAGTTGGCCTATATGGTTTAATTTATGCAAAATTATGTGATTAAAGATAGAATGCTGTTGCATTCGTTTAAGTTTGTTGAAAATGTATCTCTGTCCTTCTTTCAAATTCTATACACCTTTTAATTTACTTTTTGCATCTTGGACATCATCCAGTCTGCAGGAAATGTATTCGGAAGAAGTTTATAGATGAAGAACTTGAATGTTGTCCGATATGCAGTATTGATCTTGGATGCGCACCTTTGGAAAAGTTGAGGTTTGTCCACCCTCCCTCTCTCTTGTCTGATGTTATGACATGTAGGGTGATGCACAAACACATTAAATTCATGCACAAGTAGTTAAGATAAAGTAGAAGTATGTTGTTGATTACATTGTCTGTAAGATGAACTTTATGTGCATCTGTAGATGCATGTTACGACATATCACAAAAGCGAAGACTCTTAAGTTTTCATGTTAAGCTGCGGGGTGTTCATATGTGTGTTTAAGTTGCCTATTGTGATTTGAAGTGGCAATAGGGTTTGGATTACAGATCATCCGGATGAAAACTGATTGTTCAGATAAATGATTGTATTATCAACTTTTATCGAATTATGATACTGATTTCTTGAACCACGATAATCAGTTAGTTTATACACATGACATCTGAAGAAATATTGCTGTTATGCTGCTAATTGCTCAACAAAAATGGTGTAATGACCTGGTCTTTAATACTATTATCTGATGCAGTTATGTTACTTATGCATAGGCTGCAAATTAACGAAAAGGAGTTCGCAAACCTGAGAACTATGAGGGACCGAATCCCATATATAGTTGATTAGTTATCAGGATACGAGATTTTGTTGCCTGCTTTACATGGTTACATGATAAATCACTTTTACAATAGCAAAATCCTCTAGTTTCACGATGTATGTTTTATCTATTTTATCCTTTTTGGCAAACTTTCAGATGCATATTTGCTGTTATTAAGCTTCTTCAATTGGAATTATTATTTCACAGTGGTTTCTTGAATTTCAGTAATTCTATTGCGTTTTAGTAATCAAGAATAAATCTGTCATGAGCAATATGCACTGTTAAATGGTATAAAATACACTTGACTTATTATTGAGGAAAATGTAACAGATTTCAGTAAGGGTGCATCCAGTTACATATGCCATGTTCTTTTATGAGATACCAATGGGATGATACTGAATAATTTTAAATTATGTGCAACCCTCATGACACTTATTTCCATTATTTGAGCTTTAGCTGTGAGTCTATGTCTAAGAATAGTTTATGTGGCCGGTCTTATGTTCATATATTCTAAGTTCTACAATTTGCTTACTTTCAACATAGACAATTCACCCTTGTTATGCTCTTGAGTTCCAGTATAAATAGCGGTATAGAAGTTTTGTAAATATGATGGATTGATGGAAGCCTGCCAGTAATGAAGCATTATTTTTGTAATCCATTAAACAGGCCGGACCATAATTTGGAAGATGTCCGAGCCAAAATTTTCCCATACAAACGGGCAAGGGTGCAGGCCCCTGAAGTTGTTCCAACCACATTACCATCAAGACGAAAAGAGAGATCACTCTCGTCATTAGTGGTCAGCACGCCCAGAGTGTCAACACAAACCTCTATGACTGGTAAAAGGTCAAGACTTACTTCAAGGAAGAAATCTCGTGGTTCAAGTTTTTTTGTGGAAAAAGGTGTCAAGAAAGAGCAAAACCCCATGGAAGATGGCGAAGAAAGTTCGAGTTCACATGAGACTTCAAACAGGATCAATCACAATTCAAAGAAGGTAAACAAAATCGATAGCTCTAACTAAAGGTGGCAAAAGGGGCGGGTTGAATTCAAATGGGTCCGGGTCAAAACAGTTATGACGGGTTGGGATGACCCGCTAGGCCGCTAACACTTTTGTCTAGTTGTTTTGAACATGATAAACAATCAATGTTTAAAAATGATCACATAAATGATACTGTAAAAATAATAATCCAGCCTTTTCTTTTACTCTTTTTCTGAACGAGAATCTAACTTCCCCCAATAAAGCGCCTAGGAGGTTTTCTTGTTATAATGTGAATAAACTTGGGTGATAATTGATCTATAGGATCCGTTAGATATAAAGTATAACCCATGTCAACCCACTTTTAGCTATATGGGCAAGCTGGGCAGCTGAACAAGCTGAACAAATAAGCCTGGGGTGAAAAAAGGGGACCTTTTCAGCGAGAGTATTTCAATTCACTTTGGCGAATTCTAATCTAAATGACCGTTAGAGATTAAATACCACCTATTGACCCATTTTATGTAACTGGGTTAAGATTACTGTCTCTGGTGCGGACAGTGTCACCATCTTTTTGTACTTCGGTATCAGTCTATTTACTTGTTGAATGCTATTTATATTGATAATGAGATATAACAATGAACATGCAGAATTCTTTCACTGCCGAACCGTCAAGTCATCCTCCTTCTGAGGAAGAAAAAGAAGGTGGCAAACCATGGGAACGAAAAGTTGATTGGAAACCTTTGGATGATCTTGTGGAAGCAGCCAATAGGAGTAAATCTTCCAAAGTCAATACTCAGGGATCTATGGTCAAAGCAGAGCCACCGTATACTGTAAGAAGTGTGCGCAAATCTAAAGGGAAAGATAAGTTTCAGAAATATAAAGTTGAAGATATAGATGATACTTCTGAATCAGTAAAACCTAAAAAATTAAGAAAGTATCGCAAAAGAAAGGCGAACAATTTAGGGGATTTGAGTGTTACTGCCGCCCAAGCTATGCTGGATGCTGGTGCCAACAACGTTGCCCGGGAGAAAAGAAACTATCCTATGTGGTTCCAGTTGGTGCCATTTAAAGATCAGTGAGTATTCTGTTTCAGCTTTTAGATCTGTAGTCTTGGGGGCTGTTTGGATTTGCATTTGCATTTACATTTTGAGATTGATTATATGAATATATGATACTAAATAATTATAATTACAAATAAATAGTTATAATAAAGCTGCCTGCAGAAGGCAGCGTTTGGATGCGCTTCTGCTGTTTAAACATGTAATAATCACTGTATCAGTTCTGATTATTCTGAAAAATATTTGATAGATAAGACCTTTTTCTGTAAAAAAAAGAATAGATTTATTTTGCGATCTGGGAATAAAACTCTCAAATTGCTTTAAAGAAGGGGTAAATAGGATTTGATAATCCATTTTCTTCAGTTGGTTTGAAACTGATTATTCAAAACGGGCCTAAATAATCCGATCTCCCGAATCAGAAAATGTTTATGTTGTGAGCATTGGAAATACTTTGACTGCCAATTGCAACAATAGGATAGTTCCAGAACGCAAATCCATACACTTTGCTTTTACCTTTTTAGAAATAGATTGTTAGACTTAAGAATGTTTCTTTCTAATCTTCACATTGTTAATTTTCTTTCAATGATTTTCAGGGAAGGGGAACCTTTACGCCAGATAAAAGGACGATATGTGAAACTAAAGTGAGTTCTCTAGAGCCTCGTGCCTTTTACAGTCAGGAGCTCCATAATTTTGAATATGTGTTTAAACACATTACACACCCACACATATGTTCACCTCTCTTGTCCTATGTAAATATGTTCTCATTGTTTGGTTTGATATGGTCACAGTGACGGTAATGTACCTGTTTCAATTATCCAAAAGCTGGTGACGAACAAACTGGAACTTCCAAGTGAAAATGAGGTAAGTCAATTAAATGTTTAACATTATGCTGGTTTCGTTTGGCAAAGAATGAGACAACGGGTTATCTAAATAATCTGTCTCAGACTGATTTTATCACAACTAGTTATCTAATTCTAATTATTTGAATCACATTATCACTTTATAGTATCAAAAACCAGTACTTACTTTATATCCATGTGTAGGTTGAGTTAAGATGCATGGGTAAGCCGGTAGTCCCCACGCTGCAGCTACATAATCTGATAGAGCTGTGGCTACAAGCTCACCCAGACATAATAACAACAAAAGTCGGATCATCTGCACACGAATATGTCATGGAAATATCATATGCAAAGAAGGCTTCTACACTAAGTCCAAGCCCGGTACTACAAACATCATGAATGGCAACGATAAAAAAAATGGAGTTAGGAAGCCTAATCTANAAAAAAATGGAGTTAGGAAGTGTAATCTACAAAATTTATGAGCTTACAAGTAATATTTGTAGTCACTTTGAGTTGAATTTTGTTATTCAATTTTTGTTCAAGTTGATGTAGTTTGACATTTTAACTTATCTCGCTTTACCTACAAGACATCGACTGCAAACTTCTGGGATCCATCAGAGCTGGCAAGATGGGTGTGACCTCACGATGTGTGGGTCACATTGGTTGGGTAACGGGTCAAAACGGGTAGGGTTATTACACACAAATGTTACTAAAGTTTCACAAAAATTTGCTTTTAGTTACTATAGTTTTTTTTCATGTAAACGGGTTCGTTAATTAGGTTACTCATGTAAACGAGTTCGGTTAATTAGGTTACTCCCAGGGTGGGATACTGGGTGTACTGGTTTTCCACTATCTTTAATTTACATTTTTGGTCCCTGTGGCATGGCGGGTATAACGAATTTAGTCCTTAGGAAGTCATTAATGTTTTAAAACTTAATACTTTGCGGATAATGTATAGAACCCGATATTAGTACTTCGCGGATAATGTTTTCAAACTTAGTACTTTGCGGATAATGTTTTCAAACTTAGTACTTCGCGGATAATGTGTGTTTAAGTTTTTGGTTATTTGATTAAAGGTTTATGAATTTTTTATTTTATTTATTTATTTATTTTATATCAAAATTAGACTAACGATCTTCAGTTCACCAATCATTCAATAAGTTTTGTGAGATCTATTTCCATATACTAGTATCTAGCTCTATCTTTCCGTTTCTATAAATATTTTTTGGTGCTCAAAACGACAAGCATCAATACACAATCAGGGACGGAGCCAGGCGGGGTCCCGTGGGTGCCCGGGACACCTATGAATTTTTTCGACGTAGTGTTAATTTTAAGAAAAAACATCGATTTTTCCCAAATGTACCTTAAATGACCCCGGTCCATCGAAATGTGTTGTTATTCTTATTTAGTTAGCATCTTAAACTCTATTATACTACAGTTAAAAAAAATAATAATAAAATTGTGCACCCGGTAATATTTATTCCTGGCTCCGTCCCTGTACACAATCAGTACCCCCACTGCATGAATGAAAAAGTACAAGTAATCTGGATGATAAACACTTTGCATTTCGATATACGCTAGTGGCTGTAACTACAACAAAATAAAAGAAAGAAAAGACATGCAAATCGAAACCAAAAAAACTCGGTAAAGAACCACTACTTTTAAGAGAAAAAATTGTTGCATAATGCTTGTGTCTTTTGACATGTCTTGAAAGCTCATAGAAGAATCTAATACATTCTGAACTCTTTTACAAATTTCACAAAAATCAAGTTGGCAAAATACTCTAGGAATGTCTTAGGTAGATATGCACAAAATACTCTTGAATTTATGGCTCTTATATAAATAGGGCAAGTTATACTCATTTATAGGCATCAAAGATGAAGCATAAGCATCTGATTTAAAGTTAACCATAAACAACCAACTGATTTAAAGTTAAAGACTCGTGTTGTGTTTACTTTTTTAAAAACGTTTTGGGTAGTTGCATTGTCATTGTTTTAAAACAAAACAAAATATTAGTTACACATTTCAATGTAAATAATTCTTTTTCTTTTTCGAACACAAACGAAAACGTAAGAAAAACGGGCGAACACGTATAAAAACAGACAAAAACAGATAAAAACGTAAGGAAACCCCGTTACGGGTCGCCCATAGGAGAGGATTCGAGAAAAAACAAATCTAAGGACTAAATTTGTTAAACCCGACAACCCACAAGGACCATTTAGTAACTTTTTACCTGCTATCATAAGAAAAAAAAAAAGTACTGCTACAGTACCCTAGTGTAGAGGGGGTTGGTACTAGACCCGGTTGGGTTAGTACATCCCTTTAACTTATCTCGCTTTACCTACAAGAGATCGACTGCAAACTTCTGGGATCCATCAGAGCTGGCAAGATGGGTGTGACCTCACGATGTGTGGGTCACATTGGTTGGGTAACGGGTCAAAACGGGTACGGTTATTACACACAAATGTTACTAAAGTTTCACAAAAATTTGCTTTTAGTTACTATAGTTTTTTTTCATGTAAACGGGTTCGTTAATTAGGTTACTCATGTAAACGAGTTCGGTTAATTAGGTTACTCCCAGGGTGGGATACCGGGTGTACCGGTTTTCCACTATCTTTAATTTACATTTTTGGTCCCTGTGGCATGGCGGGTATAACGAATTTAGTCCTTAGGAAGTCATTAATGTTTTCAAACTTAGTACTTCGCGGATAATGTTTTCAAACTTAGTACTTCGCGGATAATGTGTGTTTAAGTTTTTGATTATTTGATTAAAGGTTTATGAATTTTTTATTTTATTTATTTATTTATTTTATATCAAAATTAGACTAACGATCTTCAGTTCACCAATCATTCAATAAGTTTTGTGAGATCTATTTCCATATACTAGTATCTAGCTCTATCTTTCCGTTTCTATAAATATTTTTTGGTGCTCAAAACGACAAGCATCAATACACAATCAGTACCCCCACTGCCCACTGCATGATTGAAAAAGTACAAGTAATCTGGATAATAAACACTTTGCATTTCGATATACGCTAGTGGCTGTAACTACAACAAAATAAAGGAATGAAAAGACATGCAAATCGAAACCAAAAAAACTCAGGTTCCGTTTGGTTTATAAGTGGGTTTGGAATAGGATTTGGATTTGGTTTAGGATTTGGATTTGGTGTGGGTTTAGGAGAGAGAAATTATATTTATTTTATTAATTAAATAATAAAATTTGATTTAAAAATATTATTTAAAAATAAAAGAAGGTTTATGTGTGAGAGAGAAAGAGTGGTATGTTGTAATTAAAGTGTGTGAGAGAGAAAACCCTTCACCCCCCTATACTTTTGGTGGCAAAATACTCTAGGAAAGTCTTAGGTAGATATGCACAAAATACTCTTGAATTTATGGCTCTTATATAAATAGGGCAAGTTATACTCATTTATAGGCATCAAAGATAAAGCATAAGCATCTGATTTAAAGTTAACCATAAACAACCAACTGATTTAAAGTTAAAGACTCGTGTTGTGTTTACTTTTTTAAAAACGTTTTGGGTAGTTGCATTGTCATTGTTTTAAAACAAAACAAAATATAAAAGTTACACATTTCAATGTAAATAATTCTTTTTCTTTTTCGAACACAAATGAAAACGTAAGAAAAACGGACGAAAACGTAAGAAAAACGGGCGAACACGTATAAAAACAGACAAAAACATATAAAAACGTAAGAAAACCCCGTTACGGGTCGCCCATAGGAGAGGATTCGAGAAAAAACAAATATAAGGACTAAATTTGTTAAACCCGACAACCCACAAGGACCATTTAGTAACTTTTTACCTGCTATCATAAGTTGTAATATATGGAGTACGTAAACAACCGGTCACGCAAACATGAGTAACCTCTTTGAACAAAAAAAAACTATAATAACTAAAAGCAAATTTTTATGAAACTTTAGTAACATTTGTATGTAATAACCCAAACGGGTATCACACAAAATGGATAATTTAAAATGAGATTGTGTTAAATATCATAACAAAACTACCACTTTTAACCTGTTTGAGACATTCTTTAATAAACTTTTTTGGCTTAAAAAAGACAACATAACATATTGTATATTTGTATGTGAACGAGCCATGAGATAGAATTCAATTCAATGCTTCTAACAACATCAAAATCAAACTATAACATCATTTGAGTAATAATACAATTTATATATCGCTTACGCATTACAAAAGGCTCAAAGTACTGGATAAGAGCTTGAACCGAGCCTCTACAAGCTCAAGCTCTTCTTGTCATATATTACAACCTCAAATTTGGTATGTAGGATCTGGAATCAAATTCAATACGATAGATTGATTCTTCATTCCCTTTTTCTTAAGTTCAAGAATTTTTACGTAAACTTCCTAAAAAAACACAAACTTTCTTTACAAGTAATTAATTATAATCTTAGACAACAAATTAAACTTTACAATAAGATAACAAATCATATTCCCTTGATACCAATCTCTTCAAGTATCTCCTTGCACCTTGGATCAATTTCCTTGACCATAAATCCAATAGGATTAGCTTGTCGAGTATTACCTCTAACGCCATTTTTATCTGTCAACGAAACTCGAGCACTACTTTCATCATCCATAACCTCAGGACACTTCTGATCAGGACTTGTAGTCACTTTAACGTCACATATTTCCTCCTCGTGGTCCCCGCTAGCCGTTATGCTATACATTCCGTTAGAATCAGTTACTCCTTCAATCTTTTGAGTCTCTTTACCTGATTCACGTTCCCTACATTCTAGAATTACTTTTGTGTTTGGGACGGGGTAGCTTATTTTGGTGGGAAATTGGATTCTGCATGGGTCACAATAGACTTTTCCTTTGATTAGAAATGATTCGCCGTCTGGGGCTGGTGTGGATGGGGCAGGAGCGGCTACAGGGATGGCTGTTGCATCGGCTCGTGATGTAACTGGGCCAATGATGGATGATATTGTGAAGAATAAGGCTAATACTGCAGCATAATTAGCCATTTTTTCCGAAAAGAATTTGGTTAGAGAAAAATGTGAATTGTGAATTGGTGGCGGCAACGGTGGTTGTATTGGTTGAGGGAGGTGTCGTCGGATTGAATTATGGGAATGGGAAGGGGTTATGATGGGAAAAGAGGTGGTTGAGAGAAAATGGCGCGAATGACAGTCATGTTTCTATTTTTGGAAAGAATTGTTGATTCAATTTTGTTTGTGATTTATAACCACAAATAAGTCATGTTTCTATTTTTGGAAAGAATTGTTGATTCAATTTTGTTTGTGATTTATAACCACAAATCTAGAGATGTTAACTGGATTTGAAAGGTTGGAAAAATATAAACACAACCGAATGTTTTTCAAGTTTAATTTGATGAAAAAAGTAATAATATTAACAAATTTAGATCAGGCTTCAAACCACTTCACAGAAGAAAAAACTTAGAATATGTACGGTTATGATCTAGTTTTGCTGGCGTGGATTGGTGTTATATCAAACCTGACTTGATATCTCTTGATTGCAGACTTGTTTGGGGCGAACTATGACTTTGTAGTTGAGGTGTTACTATTTTTTTTGGTTTTATAAGTACTATTAAATTGTAGGGTACTAATAATTTCGTAAAAGGTTTTGAGTTGATTTACAGATATCAGGTTAACATGCTCCTTTGAGATTAGTAGCTGCGCGTTGTGTTGTTTGCCTACACATTCGATATCGTTACATTATATTCACACTAAACTCCTAAATTAGTGTTGCACACCTTAAATTAGTACATGTGAAGACCCACAGGTATGCAACTCACCACATCTCGTGGGGCTAAGGCAACTGCTCTTATGGCATTTGCAGTTAAGTGAAAAATAAACCCAACAAAGCTATAAAATGTCGGCGCGTGCAAGTCTGACTGATATGTTAGCACATTGGTTGCTTGTCTGTTGACAACGAATTATGTACTCATGCTAGGTCTTTGCAGACTGATACCTGTCCCAAACTAATGTAAATTTCACTAATAAACTAGAAAGTTAGCTAGGAATCTGATTAACACAAAAGTTGTATATCTATTGCTTTAAATGACAACAATTCATGATATAAGTTATGAATACAAAATACAATGATAATTTTGTAATCACGAATAATTGTTTGTCTAAATAAAAATATCTATTAATAATTAAAAATTTAATTTGAGACCATGAAAATTGGACACTCTAAAGTTGATTTCGGAGGAAGAGTTAATTTTCAAGAAAATACATTTTCTAATGTGGACGCTCTCCCAAGCGAGCCTATCAGTGACTTCTTACATATCGAGGCGGGACATGGCCCATCAACGTTACAAAAATACACGAGTATCAGTGTATATTAACGAAAATTTAAAGCGGAAAATAATTATAACTGAAAAAGTGTACTGAAGTGTTTCCTGTATGAAATCGATGAATATAGTTTACTTGGTTAAACTTTTAGCTTATATGACTTAATAAGTAGTTATGGAAAGAAAGTATATGGGTGTAAAGTCTAATATTGAAAGAAATAAGACGTAAGGTAGATTAGTAATTTACATAAATATATTTTATCTTTATATATAGTAGAGATAGTAAAAAAGTTGTTAGGGTTTCTATAAAATGTTTGGTATCTTAGTTGTATCTTAACACAAATATTTAAATGTTTGGAGGTGTTCACTTAAGCTTATACAGACTTTGAGACTATTTAATTCGGCTTATATTTTGCAAACTCATATTTTTAAACTTATTGTGATTCGATAATGATAAATAAGTCCAAAAAATAAAAAGTTAAGTTTACAAAAACTAAAATGTGAGACATGCTTATGTTCAATTTATGACTATTATCACTAAACGTGAGATATGCTTAAGTACAGTTTCTGACTATTATCACTCTTTTTTATTTTTTCTGTTATGACACAATTCTTTTATTAATTACGTAACAAATATTCTCAGTCCTTATATTCTTCTCTCTTTTACACACAAATTTATCACGAATTTTAGTTACAAATTTTTTTTTAATAACTTTTAAAAAACATATATACACCTTATAAAATATATACAAAGTTAAAAAAATATCGTTAAACAATTTATATAAAAAATTACAAAATTTAAGCCTTTTTCATTTGAAATCAATTTTGCTACATATATAAAATTTTAAAGTTTTTAGATTTTTAAATCTTGAGATTTATAAAAATCTAATTGTAATAAATATGAACTGTGATGCACACAATACCAAAAGAATAAAACTAGAAATAAGAGGGTAGAAAATGTTGTAAAAGTATGTAAGAGCTGTTTTGTTTGTGTGCAAAGGGTAATTTTGAGAGTTGTTGTTTTTTTTTATTTTTTTTTTATTTTTTTTTTTATTTTTATCTTTTTTTGAAGATAGCCTCACATAAAGTGACTTATAGTCATGAAAATGCAAATTTCTCTACTTAGCGGGTGTTTGGATTGTTTTTGTTTATTTTATTTTATTTTATTTTTTTTCTGCTTGTACTTGACCATAAAAATAAGTACTTATAAAAACCATACGTTTGAACCAATGTTTGGATTTACTTATTTTATAAAAAACGTAACGTATTACTCCCTCCGTCCCAAAATAAGTGTTCAGTTTGACTTTTCATAGTCAAACTAGTTCAACTTTTACCTTTAATATTTTTCTTTGTGTTACATAATACTTAATGAAAAATTATACCAATGAAAAATACACTTAAAACTCAATCCATTCATATATTTTGCTTCAAGTATTATATAACACCCGCAAAAATAGATAAGGTCAAAGTTGAACCAGTTTGACTCGTCAAACTGGACACTTATTTTGGGACGAAGGGAGTAATAAAAATAATAACTTTAATATAAATTTTAATCAAGTTTATCTATTTAACATTTTAGGTTAAACATGAAAGTAAAAGTCATTTTAATTCATTATTAAATAAGTAACACGCAATAAACAGCTTTAAACCTGCTTATAAAAACAACTTTCCTATTACTTTTAAGGGTGTTTGTTTTGGCTTATATATTCTGCTTATGGCTTATTTGTTTTTGAGCTTATGTTTCATAAACTCACTTTTTTGTGGCTTATTTCGAAATTTTTCGGGTTTATATAAGTTTATTATGACATTATATAAGCTTATATAAGTCAAAAGGTTTTCAAATAATCCACAAAAATTGAGTTTATGATGCATAAACCTAAAACCAAATAAACTATCTGGTAACAGATCATTTGCAAAGTATAAAATATTAAAAAGTTTAGAAAGTAATTCTAGCCGTCCGATTAGATCTGGTCAAATACTTTTCTTTTTTTATTATTTTTGGTCAAAGGGTAATTTTGTCATTAAACCCGTTTTTTCTTTTCACCTCGAACTTTAAACGCGCATAACTCACAAACGACAAACTTAAAAAAAAACCGATTTCACCATAATTTTTAAAATTTTATCCTCTTTAATTTGGTATAAATTTTGTTAAAAATTGCGAAACTTGTTTTTACATATCAAATGCGTATTATTTTTTTGTCATTTTCGGACCTATTTTTTACCCTCATAAATGTCGAATCGTTAAAAACTTAAAACATGAAAGTTTTTGATTTTGGTCACTCTTTATACAGGTTTTTGAATCAATCAAATCCGATATCATATGAGTAAGATATCACACGTGACAGTTGACGTTTTACTTATATTTGTTGCACACAATGTGTTTGATGAAATGTATATCTTAGATTTTTAGTGTTAAAATTGCGTTAAATGCGCTAATTTTTGTACCACAACGCATCACTAATCATTTTATTAATGTAAGATTCAAAAAGTGATGTTTTTTAATTGTTATTTAAAAAAAATACAGGTAATGTTCATCAGTTTACTGAGGTTCATCAATTAGAGTTTAGGTTGATCAATTTATTTGTCCTATGTTATGTGTTTAGGTTCATCAATTTATTTGGCCTGTGTTATGTGTTTAGGTTCATCAATTTATTTGTCCTGTGTTATGTGTTTAGGTTCATCAATTTATTGTCTTGTGTTATCTTAGTATCATCAGTTATCATAGTTTCATCAGTTTACTTATAAAATTGAGATAAA
>LBNU01025272.1:33386-53784 GCA_014162995.1 Artemisia annua
GTATCCAATCTTATTATTCCGATCCACTTCCAGATCATTTTAAATTCATGAACAAAGGACCCGATGCTACCGGTCGACAAAGTATTAGTACACTCATGAGGTGTACAGCTGCCATACGCCAATTGGCACACGGCAACGCACCCGATGCGTTTGATGAGTATTTGCAAATGGGTGAGCGTACTGGACGTGAATGTCTTGATAATTTTAACAAGTGCGTTATGGACTTGTTTATGCGGGATTTTCTAAGGAAACCGACATGGTCCGACGTTCAGGCTATTTATGAGAAACATTAGCGTGAACATGGTTGGTAGCATTGATTGCATGCATTGGGAGTGGAAAAATTGTCTGGTTGCGTGGCAAGGGCAATATGGTGGCAGTTTTAAAAAATACCCAACCATAATGCTTGAAGTTGTTGCTTCGCAAGATTTATGGATTTGTCATGCATTTTTTGGGATGGCGGGGGCGAATAACGATATTAATGTTTTAGATAACTCTCCGTTATTCGACGACATTCTTGCTAACGAAGCCCCAAGAGCACCGTATATGATAAATGGACATCCGGTATGAACGGGGTTATTACTTAGCTGACGGAATTTACCCACGGTGGTCAACTTTCGTCAAGTCCTACTCGGCAACCACTGACGACAAACATGCGTATTTTAAAAGGAAGCAAGAAAGTGCAAGAAAGGATGTCGAACGTGCTTTTTGGGGTGCTTCAAGGACGTTGGGGTATACTACGACAACCGGCACGTGCACTGGAAGTTGTCAAGTTACAAAGAATAATGTATACTTGCATAATTTTGCATAACATCATCTTAAAAGATCAAAAGTTTGCACTACGTGAGTATCCGGAAATGTGGGTGGATTTGACATAACAGTTTAGCCGAGAGAGGTGGATCGACAGATGTGCGTCCCAGCGTCGCATACATAGAGAACTACACGACGTTGATATGCATAATCAACTCCGACAAGACCTTATGGAGCATGTTTGGGGAAGACGTCTTCAACGTCAAAATGAAGAAGAAGATTCCGACGACGATGAATAAATGTTTGTAATATTTATGTTTTTAAATTTCATATGTTTCGTAATGTAATATTTATGTTTTAATTTCGTATTGTAATATGTTTAAGCATTTATGTTATGTTTTAAATAAATGAAGTGTTTGTTAAAAATTGGGGTTGAAATTGAAAATATTTGTGATAGAGATGAATTATAGGTGAGTTATGCTACCGGGGATGGAAAGTAAAGGTTAAAAACACAAGCTCTTAAAAGAAAACCCAAACAGTATGACTTAGGATCAAATGAGAAGAAAACTTAAAATGAGAAGAATGAGAAATAACTATAGCCACACATTAGAGATGCATTAACTTGAATTAGATGCATCTCTAATCTTTTAGATGCACCCTAATATATTTTCTAGCAAAAATTAGATGCATATACATATATTATATGCATTTCATCAAGTTAGGCGGATTCTATGTATTTTTCGTCTACTGCGGGTCAAATTTGTTGTTAGTGCTACTTTGCATCGTTTTCACTTCAAAAATACTTTCGAAACTAATCGGGACGCATCTAAATGAATAGAGATGCATCTAATTCAACTCGATGCATCTCAAATGTGTGGTTATAGTTATTTCTCATCCTTCTCATTTTAAGTTTTCTTCTCACTGGATCCCTACTCACAGCCCATAAATAAACCCTGAATATAAAACAATATTTGAAGAAATTGTTACGACTACCATAGACGGACCGCCGTTTTGTCCGTCAACAAGAACAAAACTCGATCGATCGAAAAGAAAGAAAGAAAAGATGGTGTACATTATCTCATGGGACGATTTCGTCGAACGATCTGTACAACTCTTCCGTGCTAACCCCGAAAAGGTACTTCTATTTTTTAACCTGAATCTCAATCATCATTTTTTTTTTTAAATATATAATTTTAATTACAATTGAGTTTTTTTTTTTTAATTGCAGACTCGTTATGTGATGAAGTACAGACATTCTGATGGTAAATTGGTCCTTAAGGTCACTGATGACAAAGAGGTACTTTTTTATTTTGACATTTTACTTTTTAGGTTTATTCTGCAAGGGTTCATAATATAAATGCAGATAGTGTAGCTTGGTATATGTGTGTTATGGCCCGTTAAAAACAAGGGTTATAGACTAATAGTTGATATGTACTCTTTTCGCTTACAAAATTTGGCTAGGGAATAGTAGATTAGAAATAGGGCATTCTATTGAAGAAAGCGGACCGGAGGGGCATGGTGGGCACGTGCCCCCTTAGCGAAAAAACTTTAGTGTAAAATATCTGATTATTTTGTTAAATTGCCCCCTATTGAACCGATTTGTAGTGTAGTTTCTGAAAATTATGAGAGTTTGCTCCCTCGACCATAACTTTCTGGCTACGCCCTTGTTATAGACTAGTTGAGAGAAATTGTTTTCACTAGCTAAGTGATGTACATTTAAGAAAATTAAATATAATATTTTTTACCAAAGAGGTAGCTCATAGTCAAGGATCCATATCATCGAACGTGATCATCTCATTCCATAGTGCTCTAAATTTTTGTGATTGTCTAATACCCAGTATTCGATAAGCTCGGTCGCCTTGCTATTTACTTTCTTCTTCCATTACAATATTGTAATTAGGTTTGGGGCCTTTGGGGATCTTATCTCTCACTTACTTAGATTTGTCTTTAAATATACTTGCACCGGCCTTTAGATCTTAAAATTTTTGTTAATAACAAAATTGGCTAATGATCATGTGGACTGAACATGGATGTCAGGGGATCATTAAGAGCCGAGGGTTACTAGAAAGAATGAAAGGTATATGAAATGTTGCCATGCTTGCTTTAGGCTATTAATTAATTTCGTAGTTGAAATATTGGACATGTGGTTGTGGCATAGTTAGGTTAAGTTCTTTTAAGAACATCATTACAACAATTTTATTTAGGTTAATCTAGACTTATTGCCTTATCCGTAAGGTACTAAGACCAACATGAAATTTCCTGGTCCTTGGTTATACCAAGAATTCAATCTAAGCATACTAATCCTAGGTCTTTTTGTTAGATTTATCTGCTGGGCATACTTGTTAAATATTTCTGGTCTAACTAAACTTGTAGATAACTCATTTTGATAAATGCATACTAGTAAATGTTAAATGATGCAATTAAAACTACTCCTAATCTCATGCAAAAAACTTTCTAAACTCCCAAGTGTGATATTTATAATCTTGGTATGAATTATAATTTATAATGGCATATAAACTTTGACATTTCACATGTAAATGAAAATAAATTAGGTATAGTCGTTTTATTCTATATTTATGCTTGATTGAGATAGATTAGCATTGCCCTCTTCGCATTTTTTTAACGCAGTATAGGGGTGTAAACTAGTAGAATCAAGTGAACTTTAGCAGAGCTCGGCTCAACTCGACAATATTATGTTCGGCTCGATAGCTCGACAAACCTTCTTAAAGGAAGCTCGAGTTCAGTTCAAGAAAGCTTGAATTCAGCTCGAGCTCGCCTTGAAAAGCTCGATTTAATTATAATGATGTATTTTTGAAACCAACTAAAATTGAAATAAGATGAGATTTGAATTCGACTCGAGCTTGGTTCGAAAAGCTCAACACATAAGTATGTACTCTTAGTGTATTTAAATATAAGCCCTTAAAATGTGCATAATATATATAAAAAAACTTACATATCACTTAAAAGCTCGATAACAACTCGAGTCGAGCCTATATAAGCTCGAGCGCGGCTCGATAAACATTTCAAGCTCATTTTTCGGGCTCGAGCTCAAAGCTCGGCGCGATCGAGCTCCAGTCGAGTCGAGTTACTCAATAAAAGCTTGACCGGTTTACACCCCTAACGCAATATGAATTATGGAACTTCAGTTTTTTGTGTTTTGGTCAAATGAGCCTTCTAAGGAAGGTGAAACTGAAGTAGAAGTTGTCTTCCACTAGCAGTTGTCTCTGCGAGCACTGTCTTCAATTGTGTCTTTCTCTTGATGCCGAAGGAGATGGTTTTGTTGTCAGATATAGTGACGTAGTCTTAAGAAGGTTGTGAACTTTTGGGGTAATTAAGAATTTTGATGTTTTTTTCCGGGGTAAAAACATTGGTTGTCTGAAATAAAAATTTGAGAGAAGTTTGTAATCATTTTATGCAGTTTGCCTTAATCTTAAGTTCTTAACTGATATTTTTAACATCAGCATGATTTTTAACAAAGATGTGTGGAAACAACTTATCAGCAATAAATTAAGTCTCCAAACAGTTCCTGTATGCTATATCCTTAATTCCAGATCGACATGCGACTGATAGTTATTTTCTGGATCAATTTGCTGTAGTGTCTTAAGTTCAAGACAGACCAGGCACAAGATGCTAAGAAGATGGAGAAGCTAAACAACATATTCTTCACCCTCATGGCTCGTGGTCCCGAAAGTATTACTCTTTGCATTTTCTTCTTACTCTATTGCATTTTCTGTCTATCTTAATCTTTTGGTGATTATTGGAACTCTGTTAGGTACTAAAACAAGAGGTGTCATGATAAATAGAACTTTAAAAGCATTTTGTTAAACAAAACCCATATCAAGAAATGCCAAGTTTGTATATCCCAATCGAAATATGATGGTAGATACCTTGATTTATGGATTTTGTATGCTTAATACCTAAAGTAGCATAGATCAAGGCTGGTATTCTACAAGGAAACAATTAAGAAAAGTTTTAATAATACCCTTTTCGTAACATTAATCTTGGCTTTGGATCAGACTAAATTTTGCCAATTGTGATACAGAGATATTACCAGTTGTATATTCTGTAAATGTCAACATTTTTGTGTTGCTTTGGCTATAATCTATGTAAATCGAAGTATTAGGTATGCTAATGAAAAATGGTGAATAACTCGCTTGTTTTGCAGCTGATATAACAGAAGTCACTGGAAAAGAACAAACAGTACAGCCTGCCAAGAAAGGAAGGGCGAGGAAGCAATGATTCATAGATGTTTGCTCACTTTCTAGCCATTTGATTGTTGGTTCTGTACTTATCAATGGTTTGGATAAAACTCCACCTCGCTAGATGTTTCAAATAGCAGAGTTCTTTTGAATTTGTCTGAATTGGGTAGATCTTTTGGTCCAAATCTTTGGAAATATTAATACTTCTGCTTGCATTACCAAATCTGAGATCTTAATTTGAGGGGATTCCTTTTTACCTTTAGTTTACTTTTACATGTGGAACAACGTTATGCCCCATAATTTCTCTTGCTAAAACTAGTACTCCCTCCGTTTGAAAACATGAAAAAGGCAACTTTCTTTTATCGGTTCATAGAATCATTTGTGTTACTTGTACTGTAAAGGATAATTGATGTGTGTCTAATTTACTAGTCAACTGCTTTGCTTCATTTTTAGTAAGCTACACATGTTGGAACAAATCGATTTTTATTCTGTGTTTCATATTTGATTGGTTATCTGTTAGCTTGAATTGTTTAAAGGTTGAGATAAAGTACCAACGCAAATTGATCAACTTTTTGGTAGATATATGGAATGTGATGCCGCTTAATAATACTGTGTTATACGAATGGACAAAAGTTGAGTAATCATCAACAAAGTATTCATGTTCTGTTAGCTTTTATGTAAAGCTCTAGCTTTTTTCAACAAACTGCCAAAGCTTACAGATAGGGTATTCTTTGATAAGATGATAGATAAAAGAATAAGCGAAAACAAACTTTTCTCTAAATTTGGATGTCATCTGTGAAATCCATTTGTGTACGAATCTTGAAAGTGTAAACTTATGTAACACGATTAACAAGTCTTCAGTGTATCTAACCACATGTATGAAGTGCATCGCACGTATGAATCTTGTATGTACAAAATTTATATTACAGATCGTTAGCGTGTGTCACCCAGTTCACCAGTTGTATGTGTAAATTTAGTGTGTTCAAGTTTTACTGCACGTCTCAGAAGCCATTTGTATGTGGAACTTCTTTTCTTACCTATTTTTGTCTTGAAACCATGTATCATTGATTGACAAACAGGACATTATTCTGAGAATATAATCTCTCAATATCAAAACATATTCCCCCATAAATTTACAGGCACTTGGACACCACTTTAAAGCAAGGCACACCCTCTTAAGGGAAATTCTTTTTTTCCCACAACAATCCTCTTATTCGAAACAATTTGTCGTATTGACTTGCATCACTTCTTTGCTGCTATACAAGTGTTAACTAGTTTCATTATTAAATATCCTGTACAATTTTTATTTTATTCTTCACAAATTGGTTAAACTTTTTATGTAGGGTTTTAGTATGTAAATTGTTATTGTTGATGGGTGTTTCTTTTTTTTGTTAGCTAAAGGATACGTAGGGCCTATGTGGGACCCACGGCTGTTAAATGGTCTTAATGGGGAGAGTCTCCATTATACCACTCACATAGGGATAGAGACACTAGTGGAAAAATGGTGGGCTCCACATAAAAAAAATATTATTATATACTCTTAATGGGGAGAGTCTTCATATATCATTTTTATCAAAAAATTCTTTAGATATTTTATTGAAAGATAAATTTATTTATTTGTAGAATATAGTTTTTTGAGAATGTATGTCACTATCTATTTTTGGAGCACCATCCTTGTGGGGTCCACATCATAAGTGACACATACACAAACACACATAGACTGCAGTTTTTAACTTCTCTGCTATTCTGCTTGACTTGTTCTCTGATAACTTCAATTCCTTAATTCTCTTTAGGCCAATCTCCAACCATAGAAAGTTTCAGAGAATCTTGTTCCAGGCTTCATACATAATTTATCCAAACACTCAAACTGATCATTTCTTTTTCATCAATCATATAACTTATTTCAAAACACAATCCTAAACAACTTGACTTGTTCTTATTTCCTTTGCTTTTGTCTGTTTTATTTGATCTTTATGCAGTTTATAAGATACCCTTTTGTTTGATTGATGTGTTTCAAAAGGAAAAATCCTTTACTATAAAGTCCACTGTGTCTTATCAAGATTGTATCTTTTATGTGTTCTGAGTATTTATCATTATATTTAAGCATATGGGTCCGGTTTAAGAATCGGTGTTCCAAAAGATTGAGTAATTTTCTTTAAAAGTTCTTTTCAAAACTTTGGTTCTTGAAGTTTTGGTGAATTATGGAGGAGGTTGAATTAGCTAATAAATCTGCTGTAAAAAGTTTTCATGAAATTATCACTCTACTATCCCAACCCCATGATCATTTTCACCATAGAAAGCTAATTGATTTGACAAGTGACGTTGTGATGGGATTTAAAAGAGTTGCATCTCTTCTTGACGATAAGCTAAGTCATGCAAGAGTGCGAAAATCCAAGAACTACATAACTCGAGTGCCTGAAAACATCCTCCTAGAAAAAGATAACCATTCCGCCCCAAATGTTTTTAAGAAAAATATTTCTTTAGCAAACCAATACCCAAGTTCAGTGCAAATTCCGCAAAATACTCCTACTTCTTTTGCTAATTACCAACTTCTCCAACACCAACAGAAGTATCAGATGGAACAGCAAGCTAAGATGATGTACAGGGGGAGCAATAGTGGATATAATTTGAGTTTTGATAGTTCTGGTTGTACCCCTTCGATGTCATCCAATAGGTCTTTTGTTTCTTCATTGAGTATTGAAGGGAGTGTGTCTAATATAAGTGGAAGTTCTTCACATTTAGTCGGGTCGTATGGTCAAGATACGTATCAACACAAAAGAAGGTGTTCAGCTAGGGGACATGATGGGAGCTCTGGTGGTAAATGTCATTGCTCAAAAAAGAGGTTTATCTCTGATTCTTTCTATCATTTTGGTGGTGTTTAGACCTTTAAGACGGTTAATTGCTAGAAAAGGTAACATGGTATTATTTTTTTATGTTTCATAAGCATATTTTCGGTGGAGAAACACCATCTAAGTTCCAAAAAATAGTTCAAGTTGATCAATTTTCAAATGTTTTGAATTATGGTGATCGACCCAAAGTACGTGGTCAAGATTAGACTATATAGTACTTCACGATTTGGTAACTTTTATTTACCCTGTTGACTTTTTTCCTTACTTGGCACTTGAAAATGGTTATTTAGTACCATCGAAAGTTTTGAATACTTATAATGGTTTCTTCTGGCCCAAAACAAATTGGTTACTTAAAGTAGAAAATCATACCAAAGTTGGTTACCTTTTTGATGTATTACTTTGTTTAAAGATGCTGCTTAGCGAAAAAAAGACGTGTTTATAGATGCTAAATATTCTATTTTTGTTTTGTTGGGTAGAAGACATAGGGTTAAGAGGTCAATCAAAGTTCCTGCTATCAGTCACAAGCTTGCGGATATCCCGCCCGATGAGTATTCTTGGAGGAAGTATGGCCAAAAGCCCATCAAGGGTTCTCCTCATCCTAGGTACTTATGCTGTCATGTATCTTAAATACCTCTAGTGACAATGATGGCGGGTTAAAAAATCATCTTAACAGTAAAATTATCCAAAAGATGAGTCTTGCAACTTTTGCTGTTCATCTTTGTTACTTGCTTCTGCTTTTGCATATAACTCGGATTTCCCTACTGAAAATAATGACTTTAGAAATCAGAATCAAATTAATAAGTCATGTAATTTAATTCAGATATGCATAATTAATCTTATATTGACCCTCAAAAATCAGTTTTGTTGCAGAAATGTCTTGTTTTTTCATCCTGATCTTATTATAAAAAATCATAGAACTATGTTCAAAATATATATTTTCAACATAAGTATCTCCTAAAAATTTATGCTAGCACTTACCTTTTTATTTTTCTTTCTTTTTTTCTTTTTAATCTAATCTACACTAGAATATTCTGTTCTGTTTGGTTTTTGTTTATCCTGATAATGTTAAGTTTTTGGTAGCAACCGGCTCGTGAAAGAATAGTGATCAATAGTATATCTTGATACATTCTGAAGCTCATACAATTTGAAATATTGCAGAAAATGTTCCTAGATGATATATTGAATCTTTCACATTAAAGTAAAGATTCATAAAACCTTATCTTCTTCTTGGCGTCTCTTTTATCATTAGGATGGAGTTTTCTTGATTTCACTGATCATGTTATAGAAAACACACCTTTAGAAATTAATTCACCAAAGAATATGTTTGTTTGTGATTGTAAAAACAGGGGATATTATAGATGCAGCAGCATGAGAGGTTGCCCAGCAAGGAAACATGTGGAGAGATGTTTGGATGATTTTGGAATGCTTATTGTCACTTATGAAGGCGATCATAACCACTCCTTGCTGTTACCGTCACAATCTCTAAACACATAAAATAGACTTTCTACTTAAGTCCTTTTTCGTTTGATTGGCATTTGGATGAATATATGAAACAAAAATACATGTCTTTGGACGATTCAGTACTTTTGAAATAACTCATTATAAAGTTCTTGACTGATATATACGAATAATCAATACTTCAAAGCATGTGTTATTCATTTTAATAATATGTATGTGCTGAATCTAGTATTTCGGAACTCTTGTTATGTTTCAAGCGATTTGGACAAGTGACTGAGTGACTGATTCTTCTTACAGTTATACTTGCTTTATTTTCTTTGAGAAGTAAACTTAATTCTTAGGGAATGCCAAAAATATCTTTTGCTAGAATGGCAATTATGTGGTTATAAGAGGTACTATTAGCAGTCCACACAATCCTCGGATAGTTTCGTGTTTTTTTCAAATGGAAAGAGCATATAGCATGTCCATTTCACTGGGGGCATCTTCCCCGGTGTGTAACAGTAGATCCGTCCGTTAAGACTTACATTTGTAGATACCTTGGGTCTAATAGGACTATATATACTTCTAAATGTGGAAAAAAAAAAAAAATCTTTTGCTAGATTGGCAATTTTGTGGTTTTTTGTTAGCTTTGGTTCATTGGACGGGTCGATAATGAGTTTTGTTCAACATCGATCACAAAAAAATCAAAGATCAAATGGAGCAATAATATTCACTCATTTTTCAATCAAAATTAAAAATCCACTTAAATCCTTATCTTAAAAAAAAAAAAAAAAAATAGTTTAAATATCTTATAAACTGGTGATCGTCAAGTAAAACTAGTTACATCATCATGTCGAGCATAGAATCATCCTTGATTAGAGGAGCATTTCTATATAATTTCGATAATTTTTTTTATCGAGTGTTGAAGAATAGATAGGTAAAAAGACTAAAATACCCTCATGTGACGGCATTTAACGAGAGCTTACTGATGGTTGTTAGTCGAAAGGACAAAACATTCAAAAATTGACAAGATCAGGTATGACCAATATATTGACTTTGCAAGAAGGATGGAAGGTGCAATTATGTGTAAACCATAAGGACGAAGTTCGACATCAACTCTTTTAAAAATCACATTTGGAAATCACGTGTGATTTACTACTAGAATTCAAAACAATAGCGACAGAAGTAGCGACGGACATTAGTAAGTCGCAAGTTTCTGACATCTGTAGCGACACATTTAGCGTCATTCATGTCATTGTATGTCCCAAGGTACGTCGCAGTCCATTCTCAATGATAATGATGTCGCAATACTTGCCGCCATCTAGAGACACATATCAATTGAAGTCGCTAGTCGTGCGTCTTTCTCACTTACGTCATAGATTTCGTCGCCAAGATTGCGGCTTCTATGTCTGTGTCGCATAATATACAAGCCGGTCGAGATATTGTGCCTTTTACTTATTTATAAAGGTTAATTACCAGGAACGTATTTCTTGTCATTTTTTATAGTTCTGTGGAGCGGATTTTTTTTTTCTAATACAATATAAAACTTTTGAATTTGATTATTTATGTATCCTATGACCATATTACCCCTCGATATCAATATATTTAGAGTAAACTGCAAAAAATCATCCCTGTGGTTTATAGTTTTTGGCATATATCATCATTATCTCATACTATTGGCATTAATTATCCCTAAGTGGTCGAACCATCACCACCAATCATCCATGAGCACTAACGTTGTTAGTTTCTTTAGTTAAATAACCCACGTGCATATCACATGAGGGTATTTGTGTTTTGACACTTATCATCCCTAGTCATTAGCTTAAATGACAGAAATACCCTCATATGATATGCAAGTGAGGTATTTAACGGAAAAAACTAACGACGTTAGTGCTCAGGGATGATTAGTGGCCATAGTATGAGATGAGGATGATATGTGCCAAATACTATAAACCACAGGGGGTGATTTTTGCAGTTAACTCATATAGTTATGTTGATACCGAGGGTAAAATAGTCATTTCCCACAAGCAAAATAATAATAATAATAATAATAATAATAATAATAATAATAATAATAATAATAATAATAATAATAAAAGAAAAAGAAAAAGAAAAAGAAAAAGAAGTATGTTGTGGAGAAGAAAAAAAAAGAAGCATGCATCCAAATGCGAGGATAATGGATATAAGTTCATACCATTTGCATTTTCTACCTTTGGGAATTCGATCGAGAGGCTTTGGACACAATTTCACGTATTAAGTCTATTGCCATTAGCCATTCAAATAATGCTATGAGAGGTGTTTTTATTTTTCATAGAATAAGCTTTTATATTCAGAAAGAAGTGGTAGCACAGCTTGTGTTTAGGTTCCCATCCAACTTTTGTAAATTTTTATAGTTCTAAAGTTATGGTTTATAAAGTTTTATGATTTAATAAAAGAAAAAGAAAAGAAAAAAAAAAATGATTAAGCTATTTTTATAAGGAAAACCCCAACATCAACTTCAGCGTAAAAAGAAACCCCAGAAAAAGCACAAAAAGATTAACAAACATAAAAACCCCAAAAACTTCACTCGCTCTCTATTTCTAAGATAGGATCCACCATTAAGGCATGAATATGTTAATGGAGGTACGATCGCTACTTTAAAGTTTATTATTACTGAATTTTGTCAATTAGGGTTAATACATGTTTATTATGATTTTGTATTCTAAATTTTCAAGCTGTTTATATTATCAACTAGTTTGAATGTCTTAATAATTTTGTGTAGACCAAGTGTTCGACGAAATGCCTAGTTAGTTATGCGTGTTTTTTTGGGGGTATAATATTGTAGATTGCATTTGTAGACCAACTGTTTGACAATATTCCTCACTAGTTGTCTGTAAAAATGTTGTCGATTGTACGTCTAGACAATGAACCTTACACAAGTTCATAAGCTATAAACAATGAGCTTATATAAGTTCATAAGCTCCAGTTGACTTATTTGCCACATATGTATTATTTGGGAATTTTAGTCTATCGACCGTTTGAAATGATACTTTAACATCACTTTATTATATATATATATTGCATTGTACCAAACATAGAGTTGTTTATGTGTACGTTATTTCTGTGCAGTGTTACATTGATCCTCAAGGACACAAGTCTAACACGAGCACAGCCAGCGAGAACACTGTAATGCATATCTTTCTAGTTAACTTGTGTCTTGAACCTTTTCAATAAATACTCGCAAAACTCTTTTAACAAAACCCTAGATATTGAAACTCGAGCAACCTCAAAGACAACATGTCCGACAACTTACCTTTCGAACTTCAAGCTGAAATCTTATTAAGACTTCCGGTAGAATCATTGATGCGATTCAGAACCGTCTCGAAATCATGGAAGTCTCTTATCTATAGCACTAAATTTATCAGGGATCACACTTCACGCCGTGCTCAGTCGCAACATCTGCTTATAAACTACGAAGGTTTAGATGATTCTTGTAGACCACATTATGTTTCGATTGTGGATGATGATACTTTCCCACAACGCAAGTTTTCCATGACGTCCGCCCCCCGCCTGCCTCCGCCAATGATGACTTTACCTGTGTCCTTTAAACTATCACTAATAGGTGGCAGCTCTCAAGGCTTGTTCTGCTTTTACAGACATCATGCATTCTTAAATGATGATTCGGAAACTACAATGGCTGTTATTTGGAATCCTACTCTTGGAAAATCTGTTGATATTGTTGTGCCTAAAGAGCAGCAATATGAAACTGTTGTTGGTTTTGGGGTTTCTCCTCACACTTGTGACCCTAAGCTTGTCAAGATCGGCTATCTTAATGACCGATCACGCCTTGACACAAGAATTACCGTCTCTTGGCAAATTGAGGTTTTTACATTAAGCACAAGGGCTTGGAAAAGTCTGTCTATCAATCTGCCCCGTAATTCAATTAGGTTTAGCCGATGGGACCAAGTAGACATAAATGGGGTTATTTATTGGGTTGCTGATGATAGGGACCATAATGTTAACGTGGATGGTCTAAATCAGTGTAATCATCTGATTATATCATTTGATTTGACAAGTGAAGAATTCAAAGAAGTTTACCTACCCGATAAATTAGCACACGCTCTCATTTTATGTATGTCTAAGCTGAGAGAGTCTCTTGCTGTACTAAAATGCTTTTTTGAGGACGAGAAACTAGTTTATGATGTATGGATTATGAATAATGATGATCAAAAATCGTTTACACATCTATTCAGCATTAAAACACAAGATGCAAGGTTACAAAATGTACTTGGATTCCGGAAGAGTGGTGAACCTGTAATCGAAATGCTAGAAGATGATGATGATGATGATGATGATGATGATGATGAACGTTCTTCACTCTTTGTTTATAAATCCTACTCGGAGCATATTAATATTGGAATTACTGGATATGCGACTGAATTCTTTGTAGGTTCCTACATGGAAACACTTCTTTTGCTTGATCAATGATATTCTAGAGTTTACTGTGACTCAAATAGAGGACAAAGATAATGACAACGTTGCAAAGTGTGGAGTTTAGAATATCGACTTTTGGAGCTGGCAAACAAGATATGGAGATTAAAGTGCACATTAGTCAAAGCCTCAAAGATGATTGGAAGTTAGATGTATTACATATAGATTCATTCTTGTGTTAGGAATCGGGTTAATGCTTTACAGTTTGAACATTTCTTATGATGAATTTCACTTTTTTCATGAAAATTATGCACAAAAATCTAGTGAATTTTCTGATATTTTCTGTTATTTTGGTTGTGCTGCAATTGTCCTACTCTATTTTTGCAATACAAGATGAACTGTTATCTCATGAGAATGGTAACCAGGTACATGGTGAAGTAATGCATTCAGTATTCCCAAGTATTTCAATAGTTTTTGGTTGTACTGTATTTCTCTTATTGTCTAAATCGTGTCAAAGTCAGAATGCATGTTAATCATCCTCCATCTTAGTAAGTGGCTTTTAGCTATTAAGCATTTTTAGCTTAAAAATTGGCCAAACGTGCCAACATTATTATCCTCCTATCTACAATGTCAGTATTAAAATTGTCAAGATCAGGTATAATTGATTCCAGTCAAACAAGTTGCAGAAACTTCGATTTATGGTGATGTGACCCAATGTATCTGGTCAAGATGAGATGAAGTGTTAGTTGACATGTCTGCAACTTCTTTTACTCCGTGGACAGTTATTTCTCATGCGGTGAATGAAATAGGTTATTTTGGTAATTACCTTCCGTTATATTTTCTTGTAAAAGTTATGATGGTTCTTTCTGGCCTGGACCAAATTGGTTACCGTTTTATGTAATTATCGTGTTTAAAGAAGCTAATTTTTTTTTTCTATGTTTGTGTCATTGGGTAGATGACATAGGATTAAGAAGCAAATCAAAGCTCCTGCTATCAGTCACAAGCGTGCAGATATCCCCACCCAATGAGCATTGTTGGAGGATGTATAGCCAAAGCCCATCAAGACATTCTAGGTACTTCATACTTGCACTTCCCTTTTGTATTTATTTGCTGTTTGGATTTACCTTATAAAGAGTAATCATTTGGACTTCAGAATCAAATAATAAGTCATATGATTGAAGGAAGTTGGGTAACTATTACATCACCCTTAAATAATTAGCCCAACATTATTTTGCCGGGGGCATCAACCCCTGTATATAACAGTAGATCTGCCTTTAAAGACTTTTGGTAAATACATCAAGTCTAATAGAAGTTTATGTACTTCTAATTGTAAATACTGGGTGCCCATTCTGTTTAATTAGCATTTTTGTGTTACTTCTTTGTGTGTTTTTGTTAAGAGTTAATGCAAATATACCTCTTTTAGTTATTTAGTACCATTGAAATAAGACTTCAAAAAGTTCTTATTGACAAAATTTTCAAGGGTTCTCCTCATCCTAGGTACTTATACTTATTTGTCATGTATCTTAAATACCTCTAGTGACAATGATGGCGGGTTAAAAAGTCATCTTAACAGTAAAATTATCCAAAAGATTGAGTCTTGCAACTTTTATTGTTCATCTTTGTTACTTGCTTCTGCTTTTGCATATAACTCCTATTTGCCTACTGAAAATAATGACTCTAGAAATCAGAATCAAATAATAAGTCATGTTATTGAAGTCAGATATGCATAATCTTATATTGACCCTCTAAAATCAGTTTTGTTGCAGAAATGTCTTGTATGTTTATCCTGCTCTTATTTAAAAACTCATTGAACTATATGAATATAGTTTTTCAACATAAATATCTTCTAAAGTTTACGCCTTAATAGTGAGGAAACTTATGTGCTAGCACTTGCCTTCTTTTTCTTTTCAATCTAATCTACACTAGAATATTCTAAATCTTCAGAAGTTCTGTTAACTTTTGTTAACCTGATCTTGATAAGGTTTTGGTAGCAACCGGTTCGTGAAAGAAAAGTGATCAATAGTATATCTTGATACATTATGAAGCTCATACAATCTGAAATATTGCAGAAAATGTTCCTAGATGATATATATTCAATCTTTCATATTTAAGTAAAGAATAACAAAACCATACTGTCTTCTTGGCATCTCTTTTATTATTAGGATGGAGTTTTCTTGATTTCACTAATCATGTTATAGAAAACATATCTTTGGAAATTAATCCACCAATGAATATGTTTGTTTGTGATTGTGAAAACAGGGGATATTATGGATGCAGCAGCATGAGAGGTTGCCCAGCAAGTAAACATGTGGAGAGATGTTTGGATGATTTCGGAATGCTTTTTGTCATTTATGAAGGCGATCGTAACCACAGTCACAATCTCTAAACACATAAAGTAGACTTTCTACATTCAAGTCCCTTATCCGTTTGATTGGCACTTGGATGAATATATGAAACCAAAATACCTGTCTTTGGACGATTCACTACTTTTGAAATAACTCATTATAAAGTTCTCGACTGATATTTACCAATAATCATTACTTCAAAGCATGCGTTACTCATTTTAATAATATGTATGTGCTGAATCGAATATTTGAGAATTATACTTAATTCTTAGGGAATGCCAAAAAGAAAAGAAATCTCCATTACTCACTGTTAAGAAACTATTTTTAACAGTGTGGTCATTGTTGGTTATAAGAGCTACTATTAGCGGTCCACAAAATCAATCCTCTGACAGTTTCGTCGTTTTTTTCAAACGGATAGACCATATAGCATGTCCTATTCAATGGGGGCATCTTCCCCGGTGTGTAACAGTAGATCCGTCCGTAAAGACTTACATTACCTTGGTTGTAATAGGATTACATACTTCTAAATGTGGAAACAAAAATGATCATTTGCTAAATGGGCAATTTTATGTTGATATCTTTTGTGTATTTTGTTAGCTTTCGTTCGTTGGACGGGTCTATAATGAGTTTGGTTGAACAGCAGCAACAACAACAACCACAACAACAACAACAACAAATCAAAGATCAAACGGAGCCATCACTACATTATTTAATCAAAATTAGAAAAACCACTTACATTATTTTCTTTTTTTTTAAAAAAAAATAAATATCTCATAAACCATTAATTGTTAAGTAACACGTTCGATAAAAATATTTTATCGAGTCTTTTTCTTAGTGTTGAAATTTACGGCCAAAAAAACCATACGTCTGAACTTAAAATACTTTCAAGACACAAAAAGAAAGTGTATAAATGGAAATATAACTTAAAGTAGGAAACAGTAAGGATTAAATAATACGAATTTAGTTCTGGGGGCAAATTATTTTCCGACTCATAAAATCCTCATATGAACCTTTGGATAAGTAAATTTCAAACTTCTCCCTTGTAGTTTATGCACAATCACACGTTTCTTCCTTCTCGCAAAGTAAGTGCAATGGTCGTCCTCGATCTTATCAATTTTTGTATGTTTCGTCTTTTCGACTAATGACCGTTAGTAAGTTCTAGTTAAGTGCGCTCACACGTGAGAGTATTTTTGTTCATTTTGCGATGCATCTTCAACCTCAAAGTTTGTTATTGAGTTTTTATTTTCTTTTACAAATTAATACACCTCAAGAACACAAAATCAAACATATAATCAAGTCAAAACAATCATTTATCTTACATAAACATCCTAACTTAAACATTTTCGATATTAAATTTTAACCTTTAAAAATAACTTAGCAAAATTTAACAAAGATACATGAAAAACTAGAAAACTAATACAAGCCATGACCATCGTTGACCCCATTATGACCACTACACTTAAATCCATCCACCATGACCACTGGACCCCCATAACCAAACTCGAAATGTTCATATACACATATATTTTCATGTGTTTACAGGTGGGTTTTGGTGTTTAAAATGAGACCAAAATTGATAAGATCATGGACAACCAATGTACTGACTTTGCGAAAGGACGAAAGGTGCAATTGTAGGGGTGATCACGGTCCAAAACCCGGACCGGACCGGACCGGAGACCGAGTTAGGGAAAAAACATAGACCGAGACCGGACCGAATGTGGTCGGTCCGGTCTCGGTCCGGTCCGGTCGGTCTTCGGTCGGTCCGGTCCAATTAGGCAAGATTTTGGCAAGTTTTTTCGGTTTTTTGGTCGGACCGGACCGGACCCGACCGGACCGAGGACCGAATTAATGAAAAATCCCAAACCGAGACCGGACCGTTGGTCCTTCGGTCGGTCCGGTTTTCGGTCGGTCCGGTCGGTTTTATCGGTCGGTCCGGTCCAAACGGTCGGAATGCTCACCCTTATGCAATTGTGTGTAAACCATATTGACAGAGTTTGAAATCAAGCCTTTTAAAAATCACATTTAATTTGTGAATTCACATGTGATTTACCACTAGAATTCAAAAAAAATAGCGAAAGAAGTAGCGACAGACATTAGTAAGTCACAAGTTTCCGAAATTTGTAGCGACACATTTAGCATCATTCATGTCGTTGTATGCCCCAAGATACGTTGCAGTCTATTCTCAATGATAATGATGTTGCAATGCAAGTCGCAATACTTGTCGGCTTGCCGCTATCTAGAGACACATATATGAATGTCGCAGTTGAAGTCGCTAGTCGTGCGTCTTTCTCACTCACGTGGCACATTTCGTCGCCAAGATTGCGGCTTCTATGTCTGTGTCGCATATACAATCCGTTTATAGCATCTTAGGTCGAAAAATTGGCCTTTTACTTATTTATAAGAGTTAATTACACAAAAATTGATTTAACTTACCATTTTTTGCAGTTTTATGTAGCTGGCTTTTTTTCCTATTAAAACATAAAACTTTCAAATTTGTGCTTTTCTGTTTTATAACCATTTTACCCTTTGGTATCAATATAAATATATTGATACAGATGGGTAAAATGGTCATTTTCGATAAGCAAAATAGAAAGCAAAAATGAATAAACAAATAAATAAAATACACTACATAAAATTATAGAAAATGACAAGTTAGATATTTATAACTGACATTTTACTTTTAGTAACACGGTAAGAAAAATCCTTAACTTCCGCCCCAAAAACACAAAATCTTTTATATAATAAAAGAATTACATCATTTCGGAGTTTTTTTGACAGAACAATCTTATGGGAAAAAAAATTGGACCAATAGAAGAGCTTTATTTTGCCACGTAGGAGAAATCGAGCAATATGATTGGCCAATAAAAAGTCAAAATTGAATTGATTTTGGTCAAACTGTAATAAATTTGATGGAGAATTTGATTGGGGAAAAAAAATACATAAAAATATATGTGTATAATTTATGAAAATAAAAACTTAGAAAAAGAGGAGGTAATTAATAAAAATTTAGTAGTTGAATTTTAAATAATTATATGGAGTTAAGTGTAAAATTATAAATCTTCATATTTTTTAATAACTTTAGATAATAAACAAATAAGCCCTTACACTTTATACCCCTACACTTTATAATATGTACTTTGTTTACAATTACATGAGTATTAATATTGGTTTGAGACTTCCATCCATCAAACTTACAAAATTTTATAAACGTACGAATTAGTTTAAATATACGTTAAATACTTTTAAAATAAATATTAGTTTTAAACTTTCAGCTATTAAAATATCTTTTTAATATGTACGTTAAATATAAGTAAGAACTCATGTTATCTTATTAAAAGTTTAATTTATACGTACACGGGTTTGAATATTAAATACAGTTAAATTATTATTAACGGTAATAGAAATATCAAATGGTAAGTACGAGTTACAGTGATATGAAAATAAATATACGCGATTGTACTTATACGACTCCTGTAATTATTATTTAAAGTTTATATATGAATATCCGGGAAAACATTTTTTAAAAACTTTACGGAGTATATTTTAACTTCATCAACGCTCATTATGTGCTACTAAACTCGCACATTTTGTACAACATGATATCAATAGTTAAAGTTAAACAACAACATCAACCTCAACATTAACATCTATGTCAACTAAAAAAATGTTAAATCCTTTATCCAATAAAATTTTTACAAAATATTAATTGATATTAATACATAATGAAAAACTCATGCATACTTATTAGTTGTACTTACATCACAATTTTCACAGTTAAATTTTTATATGTCCATATAGTAAACAAATATTTTAAAATAAATTTGATTTATATGTAAACTCATGTGATCAAAGAACCTTTGACCCAATAACATTATGAGGAGACACGCTCAAGAATATAATACAAGATCGATGCCACGATTATATTTACAATTTCTGCTAACTATTTTTCTTACTTTCGCACGTTGATGCTCTAACTTTTTAAAATACACATAAGATTATCTGTTTTTAAACGATAATACTATATAATTAAAATACACAAAAAGATTAACAAACATAAAAACCCCCACTCACACTCTATACCTAATGTAGGGATGGCAACGGGGCGGGTTTGGGGCGGGGCGGCCATCCCCATCCCCAAACCCGATTACCAAAGTTTTCCCCAAACCCGCTCTAATCGGGGCGCCCCGTTGGGGCGTGATGGTCCCCCAAACCCGCCCCGTATTAATCGGGGATCTTATCGGGGCGTCATCTTTGGGTGTAATTCTCAACCAAAGCCGCACCATTTCACATTTATTGTTATTTTTATACCATTAGCAATAACGAAACTATTAATAATCAATTAGAAACAAGCCTTATTAAATTTTCAATGATAATATTATACGTAAATAATGATAAATTATACCACAAAAAA
>LBNU01025272.1:54220-76931 GCA_014162995.1 Artemisia annua
CCCGCCCCAAACCCGATTAAAATCCCCATTTAATCCCCAAACCCGCCCCGTAACCCAATTAGCATGCCCCGCCCCGCCCCAATTATGTCGGGTTTCGGGTTTCCCCGTCGGGTTCGGGTTTTTTTGCCATCCCTAACCTAATGACGGTGATATCTGGTAAGATCGCTACTTTAAAGTTTATTATTACCGAATTTTGTCAATTAGGGTTAATACATGTTTATTATGATTTTGTATTCTAAATTTTTAAGCTGTTTATATTATCAACTAGTTTGAATGTCTTAATAATTTTGTGTAGACCAACTGTTCGACGAAATGCCTAGTTAGTTATGCGTATTTTTTTTGGGGGTATAATATTGTAGATTGCATTTGTAGACCAACTGTTTGACAATATTCCTCACTAGTTGTCTGTAAAAATGTTGTCGATTGTACGCCTAGACAATGAGCTTACACAAATTCATAAGCTCAAGTAGATAAGTTCATAAGCTCAAGTTGAATTATTTGCAACTACGTATGTTGAAATGGAGAAATATTCTGGTTGCCACATATGTGTTATTTGGGAATTTTAGTCTATCGACTGTTTGAAATGATACTTTAACATCACTTATCATACAGTATATTGAATAATACCAAACATAGAGTTGTTTATGTGTACGTTATTTCTGTGCAGTGTTAGAAGCCTCAAGTGTTGGACCATCTTAGCAAGTCTAACAAGAGCACAGCCAACGAGAACACTGTAATGCATATCTTTCTAATTAACTTGTGTCTTGAACCTTGTCAATAAATACTCGCAAACTCTTTTAACAAAACCCTAGATATTGAAACTCGAGCAACCTCAAAGACAACATGTCCGACAACTTACCTTTCGAACTTCAAGCTGAAATCTTATTAAGACTTCCGATAGAATCATTGATGCGATTCAGATTGGTCTCGAAATCATGGAAGTCTCTTATCTATAGCACTAAATTTATCAGGGATCACACTTCACGCCGTGCTCAGTCGCAACATCTACTTATAAAGTACGAAGGTTCAGATGATTCTTACAGACCACATTATGTTTCGATTGTGGATGATGATACTTTCCCACAACGCAAGTTTACCATGATGTCCGCCCCCCTCCTGCCTCCGCCAGTGACTTTACCTGTGTCCTTTAAGCTATCAATAATAGGTGATTAGGTGGCAGCTCTCAATGCTTGTTCTGCTTTTACAGACATCATGCATTCCGAAATGATGATTCGGAAACTACAATGGCTGTTATTTGGAATCCTACTCTTGGAAAATCTGTTGATATTGTCGTGCCTAAAGTTCGGCAGTATAAAACTGTTGTTGGTTTTGGGGTTTGCCCTAACACTTGTGACTTATTTTACCGGGGTGGAGATCCCTTTACCCAAAAAAAAACACTTGTGACCCTAAGCTTGTCAAGATCAGCTATATTAATGACCAATCACGCCTTGACTCAGTAATTACCATACCTTGGCAAATTGAGATTTTTTCATTAAGCACAAGAGCTTGGAAAAGTCTGTCTATCAATCTGCCCCGTAAATCAATTAGGTTTGACCGATGTGATCAAGTAGACATAAATGGGGTTATTTATTGGGTTGTTGATGATAGGGACCATAGGGTTAACGTGGATGGTGTAAATCTGTGTAATCATCTGATTATGTCATTTGATTTGACAAGTGAAGAATTCGCAGAAGTTTACCTTCCCGATAAATTAGCACACACTCTCATTTTATCTATGTATAAGCTAAGAGAGTCTCTTGCTGTACTAAAATGCATTTTCGAGGACGAGAAACCAGTTTATGATGTATGGATTATGAATAATGATGATCGAAAATCGTTTACACATGTATTCAGCATTATAACACAAGATGCAAGGTTAGAAAATGTACTTGGATTCAGGAAGAGTGGTGAACCTGTAATCGAAATGCTATAAGATGATGATGACGAACATTCTTCACTCTTTGTTTATAAATCCCACTCGGAACACATTGATATAGGGATTACTGGATATGCGACTGAATTCTTTGTAGGTTCCTACATGGAAACACTTCTTTTGCTTGATCAATGATATTCAAGAGTTTACTGTGACTCAAATAGAGGACAAAGATAATGACAATGTTGCAAAGTGTGGAGTTTAGAATATCGACTTTTGGAGCTGGCAAACAAGATATGGAGATTAAAGTGAACATTAGTCAGAGCCTTGAAGATGATTGGAAGCTAGATGTATTACATATAGATCCATGCTTGTGTTAGGAATCGGGTTAATGCTTTACAGTTTGAACATTTCTTATGATGAATTTCACTTTTTTCGTTAAAATTATGCACAAAAATCTTGTGTATTTTCTGATATTTTTGGTTATTTTGGTTGTGCTGCAATTCTCCTACTCTATTTTTGCAATACAAGATGAACTGTTATCTCATGAGAATGGTAACCAGGTACATGGTGAAGTAATGCATTCAGTATTTCCAAGTATTTCAATAGTTTTTGGTTGTACTGTATTTCTCTTATTATCTAACTCGTGTCAAAGTCAGAATGCGTGTTAATCATCCTCCATCTTAGTAAGTGGCTTTTAGCTATTAAGCATTTTTAGCTTAAAAATTGGCCAAACGTGCCAACATTATTATCCTCCTATCTACAATCTCAGTATTAAAATTGTCAATATCAGGTATAATTGATTCCAGTCAAACAAGTTGCAGAAACTTCGATTTATGGTGATATGACCCAATGTATCTGGTCAAGATGAGATGAAGTGTTAGTTGACGTGTCTGTAACTTATTTTACTCCGTGGACAGTTATTTCTCATGCGGTGTATGGGATAGGTTATTTTGGTAATTCCCTTCCGTTATTTTCTTGTAAAAGTTATGATTAGTATTTCTAGCCTGGACCAAATTGGTTACCGTTTTATGTAATTATCTTGTTTAAAGAAGCTAATTTTTTCTATGTTTGTGTTATTGGGTAGAAGACATAGGGTTAAGAAGCCAATCAAAGTTCCTGCTGTCAGTCACAAGCTTGCAGATATCCCCACCCAACGAGCATTCTTGGATGAGGTATGGCCAAAAAAGCCCATCAAGGGTTCTCCTCATCCTAGGTACTTCATACTTGCACTTCCCTTTCGTATTTATTTGCTGCTTGGATTTACCTTATAAAGAGTAATTATTTGGACTTTAAAAATCAGAATCGTATAAAGAGTAATTATTTTGCCTGGGGTATCAACTGTGGTATATAACAGTAGATCTGCCTTTAAAGACTTTTGGTAGATACATCAAGTCTAATAGGAGTCTATGTACTTCTAATTGTAAAAATAGGGTGCCCATTCTGTTTAATTAGCATTTTTGTGTTACTTCTTTCATTCTTTGTGTGTTTTTGTTAAGAGTTGATGCATATATGGAACAAATATACCTCTTTTGGTTATTTAATACCATTGAAATAAGACTTCAAAAAGTTCTTGACAAATTTATACCTTTAAGGATGACATGTTGATGCTTGCAGAGAGCATTTGCCTAATCTAGTAAATAGTTTAGACGGGTTTTTAGGCTATTGATCCATAGTTGATGGCTTAGAAATATAAGTATGTTGATGGAATTTGTGATTTGTGCAAATGTGTCAAGTTTAAACCAAATTATGGATGTTGGTTTAGGTGGCAATGACAACATGTGTCATGTGCATTTCTCATATGCCTAAACTTGACCTTAGTTTATGGTTAAACTTGTATTTTAGGCCATTTACTCAAAACCAAATACAAACACTAATGATGCGCTGATGCCCTATTAGGCTGATAAGTGTGGATTATTCGACAAGTATTGTAGATCCCCTCATATGTTACTAGTGAAAGTCGTATTATAAGCTAAAATTTCTTCATCTTGGGAAGAACATTTATGCAAAAGGACTAAATTTAGTGTTACTCATTATTTTAGATGCATTTTTGTTCAAGTGGTTGTGCATTATTTTGTCACAAATAATAATAATCATATTCTTTGACCAAACTCCTATAAGTTGGCCATGAAAAAGTTCAACATTGTTAGCTTGAGTCGAATATGTAAAGCACATGGTGATATATACCCAAAAACGAGTAAATAATTTGTGTTTCCGGGCATGTTTTTTAAACTGTTCACTTGTGTGTTGTCTAAATTGCACATAATGTGAGTGTTGCTTTATAATTTCCGGGCATGTTTTTAAAAGGGGTTTTTTTTTTTTTTTTTTTTTTTTTTTTTTTTTTTTTTTTTTTTTTTTTTTTTATTTTTTTTTTTTTTAAAATTTTCAAATAGTAGTATTTTTTCACCTAAAATTTATTCAACTGAAAAATGATATAGGTATAATCTTGCAACTTGCATGTTCTCAAAACAACATCATCGTTGCAGTTTTAGATACAACTTGGTTTTTGTTTACTGACAGAAACACGCATACGCGGGGTGGCTCCTCTTTGATATGTAAGAGGAGATGTGATCTTGTGCTAGTGTGGAGGTTATTTGAGCCGGCACAAGAACATCCGTTCTGCTAGCAGCTATCCTAATTCCAATCACATTTGAGTAGAAGAGACCGGATTTTGCGGGTACAAAAACATCACTAACTGAACATAAATGGAAATCGATTATCTCTTTTTCCAGCTTTGAAAACTTTGCCTTCTCAGATTCTTCCATTATATCCTCCTGTGTCACAAGAAAATTATGTGAAACAGAAAATAAATGGTTAATAATTAAATGTGTTAAACCCGTACCTTTGTGAATATCTTTGAGTATGTATCTTTTAATGGACTAAGGCTACGATCTATTTTTGAGTGAGTCACGTAAATTGTTGTATCTCTTGGACTACCAATTCTTTGAAGAAATTGTGCAATTTCAACCGGATTGTAGCAATTTTTCATGCCTTTATTTGCATCACTTCTACAAGTAGTAGTACGCAACATCTCACCCTTGTAGTCAATTGCAACAAATTGTTGATTCGCGTCATGGTTTCTTAGCCTTTTAGTGATCGAGTCCAAAACTTCTTGCAATTCGGGTTTCAAACGAAGAGCCTCAAATGTTGCCCAGCACGAATAAGGGTTCATATCTTTGTCAACTTTCCCTTCTTTCATGGTTGCTGATGGAAAATAGGTTATAACTCGCACCTTTTGTGTTTTCTTAAAAAGTGGTTTGATATTTCTTGCAATGTAGTTCCGGTTAGCGTTGTATGGAACTTTTATGCCAACGAGCTTTTCTGTTATTGTTGTGGGACGTTTACGCCTTTCTACTTGAACTATACTGCTCATGCTTGTTATAAATTTCTCAGCATCATAAATTTCTCCGAAAGTTCTAAGTAGATAAAACCATAGTTGTGTGTTAAACCATAAGATGTAAAATCAGACCACTTAAGAAGCTTTGTACGATAACTTTAACAATAATAAGAGATACCCGATTATTGACCTTATAACATAGGTTGTCATACATTTTTAAAATCATGTGGTATAAATTAAAAATCGACTGAGAGTACGTACATTGCAGATTGTCACTAACCTTTTTTCACCTTTGCTCCCAATGATCTCTGGGAGAACAAGAGTTGCACCAAGATGTTTAGCAATCAGCACAGCATTAGCAACCTGAATAAACCATTTTATGCGAGTTATATCAAAGCTATAAAAAAACTTGAAACAACAATTAGGGAGACCATACCTGCGAGATGTGATATTCAGGGCCATTAGTTAATGAAAATGTAACAAAACCTTTCGACTCTTCTCTTCCTTTCGCTAGAAATAATGGACGATATAATAAAATCAAATGCAACTAATTGTATTAAGGCCTTAAGCAAAAAACTAGAACATTGCTACACCCCTCCCTCCCCATTTTTTTTTTTTTTTTTTTTTTTTTAAGAGTACTGAACGTAACTACTTACACATTGAAGAATTGTTCCAACAAAGCCTTAAGTGTTGTCCATCATTTTTCGATACTCCGATAGGAAGTTGTGATAAACTATGCCTTGGCATTTTGTTGTAGTCTTCTTCAATATTCACAGTTGATGTAACTGGCACATCGAGCTTCAAGAAATGTATATGTATTAAATGCTATCACTAGATTCAAAAAAACGAACTCGATATATGTTTAACAGCAACACAGAGTTTCATTTTCCAATTAAATTACAATAGCTTCATTTAGCGAGTTTTTATTTAAATCTAGTACACATTCTGACGATTTAATTGACCGAGGAAGTATATCAAATACTTCATCCATCCTGTTATGTTCATATTTTGCTCAAAAAACTTAACAAGCTAGCTTTGTTATAATATCATGTTAATTAATGAACTCTTTATACTGACTAGCTACTGTAGACCATTGATGTTTCATTTTTGTGATGATTAAGTTTTCTCACTATTTAAGAATGTTATGAAATTAACAAATGACGAAGTCAAAGTTTTGTCACATTACTTGTCTTAAGATATGTATATTTTTTAACAGCAATATAGATTGATCAACTAGAAAACAGCTAGAGAAAAATATATTTATATAACTCTTTAACGATTATGAAGAAATATTACAAAGACTAATGTTCTATACTCTCAAAAAATGCCAAGTCAAACACTTACTATAGGTTAGATAATTCCAAAATGTTCAAGTACTATTTAATCTAATTACAAGCGCATTTTGTAATAGGATATATTGATATAATATCTCTTAAATGTAAGCTCACAACCATGTATAGATTTTGTGGAAAGTATTAGCCCTAGGTGAGAATATTAGGGCAAAAGATTCATACTCAATACGCAGAAAGCTTAAACTATAGAGACATAAAAGATTCATCATTGATATGCAGAAAGCTTTAACTATTGACAGATCTCATATACAACATAACATTTAACTATAGACAAATATATCAAGTTGTGAACACGAAATGAAGCATAACTGACAATCACCCACAAGAATGTTCAGATATAGTATATGAATGGTTAATTGAAGATGTGATCCTCGATAAAACTTACTAAAACATCCCCATCGAAGTGGTCTCTTTTGATCATGTTGCCGAGCATAACAAACATGGAAAATGTAAGAACCGCTCCCATAACTTGCCTCACATCCATTGCTAGCTAAATTTTCTTACACTAGATAATAAAAAGAGAAACAAATCTAATAGATGAGATTAAAGAATAGGTTAAGCTTGAAAATAAAGGCTTTTCCCTTTTCTTTTGCTTTGTGTTAATAGCAATCTATATCTGACATATATAATAGGTATGTGAAATTACTTTTGGTTCCTTTCGGTTCCAAAAATAGAGAATTACAGTAGAATGACGATCAAGGAAGGAAGGAAGTCGTAGCGAAGAAGAGAAGGGAAGCTTAAATTTGGTATGCAGACAACGGGGTACAACTGGCAAGATTCATTAGCTATTTTGCTTTTCTCTAGAATAGCCAATGGATCATTAAACTTTGCCGAGAAAAGTAGTTAGATCTTTAATTCTAAGCGGTGATTGGAGACTAAGCATTTACGAGCATATGTGATTTATTGTCCAAGTATGACACGTTTCATCGAATTTCTTGACACATGTCCCAAGGAGAAAGTTACGTTTAAGGACTTAAAACAACTTATCATGTTTATGAGTTTGATGAGTTAAACCTTCTATTATCGATTGATTTCAGGATCGAACATTGTATAAGCTTACAAGTTGTGTATTAGAGCTTAGTAGCGATCCAAAGTAAGTGGTACATCCTTTTAGAATCATCGGCGATGATCGGAGGAAAACCATATTGTAATGGGATGTAGCTAAAGCTCTGATACCATGTAAGATAATAAATGGATATATTATTGCTTGTGTTTTGTGTTTTGTGATTACACAAGTAGGATTACATGAGTATTTATAGTGATAGCATAACTTACCGAACAAGTAATCATAACCCTAAACTTAATGGATCCTAAGCCCAAAATAAGCCTTGGGCCTTAACCTATCATCTAACACATCCTTCGTCCTAAAATTATTTCTTCTGGACAAAAAAATAAATACATGTTTAACATAAATGAATTCATTATAGTGTGTCCCTAATAAAATTTTATCTTTACCATTTCAATCTTTTTGATTGGTTGAAATTTGGAGCGGGGATTAGTTTTAACACATTAATCTAGAAAGATAGGCAATAATATTGGGATGTGGGTGATCAAAGCTCGGTTGAGCCCAAATGTTGATGGTGTATGTGGCACAACCCAGGTTGACCTCGATTGGTCCAATAACAGCTTACTTAGAGCCATCATGTAATTCAAATAAAGTACAACATGTGGCCCAAAAACTGTAGAATAGGCATCGCTTGGCTAACTTAAAGCTTCCTTTTTGAATGAAAGAACTAATTATCTGCATATAATCATATTAATTAAGTTACTTCGTGGTTTAAGAACGAAACTCTATTTGAGCTAAGATCATTTAGGATCAGAAGAGATTCTGGCATATACAGTCCTCGTAGTAATTCTCAAAACCAAGCTTTGTTCCACATAGTCCTCTTTACGCCGAATACCTTGTTAAGACCCGCTATGCAGTATAATGTTAAATTCTAACAGAGTGCACATTTATATATGTTCTATTATAAGTTATTCATGTTGAAAAGGCTACGAGATGTCTATTTATATGTAAGAATGGTCTGCAGCTATTTTAGTGTAAGACTCACAACATTAGGTTATACAATTGAAATAACAATAAAACGATAAAACTGGAAGGATCAGTGTGTCGAACTAAACTCAAAGAAAGAAATAAATGTAAAAAGATTAAGTAAAAGTTAAGGATGACATTTTTATACTTGCAGTTCTCTAATCTAGCAATTGGTTTAGAGAGGTTTTAGGCCATAGATCCATAGTCAATAGCTTAGAAACATGGATGGACCTTAGTGAAGACCGGGAAGGGCCACGACCTTCTCAAAACTTTGAAGTTTTACTTATATTTGCTTAAATGAAAAACAACTTTGGGCCTCCCAAATTAACTGATATAATACTTGATCGTTCTAATAAATCCACCTAAGTTCCATCTATCCTAAGAAACACAAGTATGATGAAGGAAGGCATAGAAGTGTGATGGTGACTTGTGTAAAGGTGTCAAATTCAAACTATATGGATGGATATATGTTCTTCTAGGTGGCGATGAAAACATGTACCGAGTGCATTTCTCAGATGTTGGAACTTGACCTTAGTTTGTGGTTAAACATGCATGTATTTTAGGTCATTTGCTCAAAACCAAATTAAAGACAAAAACTAATAATGAGTTGTTGGCATATTAGAGCGAGGGGTATCGTCGCGTTGTTAGCTTGCGTTTTTCTACCAACCGAGAGTGGAGAATCGCGCACTGTACCAAATTTCGTGCCAAAGGGTCTTGGCTGTTGGCTACAAGGCAGCGCCAAATGATTTCATTTTTTTTGTGGGTTTGTTTGTTGTGTTTGTGTGTGTAAGTTGTTTTTATTTTTGTGTTGAGAACAATGTTCTGATAGGCTCAAGGCGCACTAAGGCGCAAAGGGGGTCAAAGAGCCTTGAGTCGAGGCGCAAACCAAGGCGCGGGATTCATAAATATGAGGCGCACTATACATTTAGGGTTTTTTATAACATATGTGACAACTTATGCAGCTTAAATAACATAAAAATATCAATATTCAATGCATAATGCCACTTAATGGTTATTACATCTAACAAAGCTTGCATTTAAACCCAAAATATCAAGAAAGCAACATATCAGAATTCAATAACTACCATAAATCCCTGAATATACATTACAATACTAGCAGGGTACCCGCGCGTTGCAGCGGCGGGTACCATGAAATTAAATTTTCCAGTGAATCATGTATTTTAGTTTATTATATTCTTTTTGACTATAAATTTACGGATATCAAGAATTTCGTTTAGCCCGTGCTCGTTCGGGCTTGAGCCCGTTGGGTCATGCTCGAGCCCGTTTGACCCGTACCCATTCGGGCTCAAGCCCATTTGGCCCGTTGCCCGTTCGGGCTTGAATATTTGTATAATGTGCTTTATTATTTATATTAGTTACATTTAATGCAGGAATTGTGTTTAATGTGGTTGTACAATATGCTTGATAATTTGTATTTCTTATTTAAAGGGTGTTTTAATAACAGTATTAATTGTATTTACTGACCAGTTAATTAATTGACTACATTAAATATCACTAATGAGGTATTTTATTTTATTTTTAATATATGCATTAAAGTGGTGTACACTATGCTTCTTGTCTTGTAAGTTTGAAAATTATATGTATTAAAGTGGTGTACACTATGCTTCTTTTCTTGTAAGTCTTAAAAAATTACAAGCATTGAAAGCAATATTTGTAACAACCTACATTTTTTAAAGACACTTAAATTTCTAGGCTCTTAATTATATGTGTATGCATCTTTCCTATTAAATAAATGCTTTTGTTCTTAAAAATTTTAAGACTTCTAAATATAGATGTCCTAAATGCATTATAAGGTAGTATAGATATGAGTTTATGACTTATAAAATTTAACAAATTACCATGTATCTCTATCAACTATCAACAGCAAAAAATCTATAGTTATTTGGTAACACTTAACACTAAGGAAACAACATTTGTATGTGTTAATAAGCTACTATTCTTAGACATTTAGATTACAAAAAGTTTATATTTCTTTGTTGATTGTATGTTTTAGTTATTTTCTAAAATATTAGGGTTATTAGATACTTTATAACTTAAAGGGCTCAGTGTATATAATATGTAAGCCTAAAATGTATCTTACTATTAAGAAAAAAAGGCCAAAACCCCGTTACATCTTCTAGGCGCAAAAATCCCCAAGGCGCAAAAGTGCAAAAATCCCCAAGGCGCTACGATTTTTATGGGATTCATGCATGTCGTGAGCCTCGATCTAAAAAAATCCCAAAGGCTGGAGCCTCGTGGGATTTAGGGAGTAGGCGCGCCTTAGGCGCGCTTTNAAAAAAAAAAAAAAAAAAAAGAAAAAAAAAAGGGCAACGACACCATTTTCCGGTGTGAACGATAACGGCACAAAATGTGGTGTCAAAGGGTTTCTGGTGCCGTTGAATGTTTTACTGACGTGGCAGCATCTTTTGGGAACAGCACGAGCCCAACATCTATGCTTTAGTTCGACAAGTATTGGTACATCCTTTCACACTAGTTGAGGACTTGAGGTTGTGTTATAAGCTAAATTTATTCAGCTTGAGAATAATTAATATTAATATTAATAATATATACATTGGAAAGGGATAATATTACAGGTTAAAAAAAGGAAAAAAAAGACCCTTTAGATTCTAAAACGTTTTCATAAACCCCTTAACGTATAAATATTCTCATAGAACCCATTAGGCTATAAAACATTCTTATTAAACCCTTATATCTATAAACATTCTTAAAATGTTTTCATAAAACCCCTTAGCATATAAATATTAAAAAAAGACCCATTAGACTAAAAAATATGTTCGCGAAACCGTCAAATTCTAACCATTTTCACAATTTTATCATTAAAAAAAAAGAAAAAAAAAAGAAAAAAGAACACTTAGGCTATAAGACATGTCCTAGAACCGCTAATATATAAAGACTTTCATAAAATCTAAATTAAAAAGATAATATAATATGTATTGATGACTTATAGTCTATATCCGGGTCACGAATCCGAATATCAAGCCTCACTAACATTTAAGCCCACTACGTGTAGGCTACCATGATAATGGTTTGGGCTCACGAGGCCCAAACCCAAGGTTATTTATAGATTTGATACAGGATATCTCCTAAATAAGGAGATATATATCAAATATCCGATATCGGTGGATACACCGAAGAGTGAGGAACACGAAACCTTATCGGTTCCGTGTGTATATATAGGGCATCATAGCTCTCGTCAAAGGTACGACTCACAACCCTAATTCTTCACAACCCTAAATCGATTACTTACTCTCACGCCGGAGGATAATCGGGGGAAACAATCCCTCGATAAGCCTAACGGTGTCTGTTTGTTTTCTTAGTGCGCAGGTCTCAAAGCATTAAGATCTAATTGGTACGAGAACAGGAATCCAAACAAGGAACGCCCAACTTTTGTATCAACAAGTGGCTCCATCCGTGGGACCCTACACTAAGAACTAGGATGACGAAACACAAAAACTCAGGCCAGCGGACTCCGCAGTTGGAAAAAACACGTGGTGATCCCACAAGGAAGAACCACCAAGATTCAGGCTCTAGGCAGGCCTCTGGGACAACCAGCGTGCCTGGTCATCAAGCATCGGGCCCAACCCTAATTCTGCCAACGGTAGAACTGCCCGCAGGGACTACCCAGACCACTACAGTGGTCCCGAGCACTGAAGAACTTCAGGGCACCCTCTTCAATACTCCCCATCAAACGCACCTAACGTGGACACATTGGCCGCCAGGCGCCTAACCGGGATAGGACCTAATACGGAAGCAGAGATCGTTGCGCGGAGAGGACATGCCTGAGTTAACGCTAAGTAATTTTGTAGCTCAAATTACGAAACCTTAACTAACTCATGCAAGAGAGGCAAGAAGAGGTCAACCAGAGCTACAAGCTTAACTTTAATGAAACATCCCCATCACGCTACCAAGAGCGCGAAAACAGTGAAAGGCGTACCAATGTCCGCGCTAGACTTGGTACAACATCCGATTCACAATACTCGGAGGAATACGAAGATAATGAGAGGCGTGCCAATGTCTACTCCAGACTCGGTAATCGCAGAATCCAAGATAGACTTGGACGGCAACGCTCACCGAGCGAGAGCTCTTCGAGATCTGGAAGCAGGAGAGTCCATGATAGACTGGGGAAACGAATACCCCCAAGCGAAAGCCCCTCAAGCTCGGACTCCGAGGAAAAACGGCGCAAGCGCCGCAAAAGGGACGATTCTTCCTCAAGTGACTCCTCGGACAACGAGGACAAAGAAACAGGACATTGGAAGTCCAGAGGAAGACATCGCGAGGAAGAAGATGAAGATATATCCCTTCCTTGGCGCCGCCAAAAAGTGGACGCATTCACACGACGCATCAGTGATTATTCGGATCATAAGAAAAGGCGCATGCCCGCCAATGTTAAAACATATGACGGAACAGGTGATCCCGACGATCACCTAAAAATTTTTGAATCCGCTGCTACTATCGAAAATTGGCCACAACCTGTGTGGTGCCATATGTTTAACTCCACATTAGTGGGGAATACGCGAACTTGGTTTAGCAAGCTTCTACGGAGAAGCATAGACGGGTTTGAAGAATTGCGAAAAGCATTCCGTGTAAACTTCACTCAGAGAAAGAAGTGCGCTAAAAACCCTGTGGAATTGGCCAGAGTAAAACAGCGCCAAGGGGAGTCAACGAGCGCTTACATGGAACGCTTCAAAGATGAGTGCATACACGTCAAGGCGTGTCTTGAAGTACTAAAAATCTCATGGTTCATGAATGGGATTAATAATCCAGAACTCATCAGGAAACTAAATGATAAGGTTCCTCAAACCTTCGATGAACTTATGAAGCGCACAAGGTCCTTCATCCAAGGATAAGCCGCCGCCGCGGATAGCAAAAAAGGATACTCGAATTACAGACCGCAAGAACAGTCAAGGAGACAATCCAATGACCAGAGCGGTAACCGGAATAAAAACTATCGCAACGAGGGGAACACACGGGGAAACGACAAGTATACCCCGTTGACAAAAACTCCAAGAGAGATATTTGCAACAGAGGGCGCAAACTTCCCTAAACCCCCACTAATGCGCACCCGAGAGGGGAAGCGTACCGGGAATGGATATTGCGAATATCACGGACAGAAGGGCCACACCACAAATGAGTGCGTCCAATTTTCCAACTAATTGACAAATTAGTGAAAGAGGGCAGGATGGACCACTTAGTAAAGAACATCAAAGATGGGAAAGACAGATAGAAGACGACGGATAAAAAGGAAGCACCTAAAGATAAAGCTGACACAATATACATGATACAATCATGGCAACGCAAAGTCAAGCAAAGAGTCAGCCAAAGGTTCTCTTCCGGCAACGAAATCTCTTTTCCCACTTTGACTGCGGACAACGCAGTGGCGGAACCACTTACCATCGAAATAAATGCGGGGGGTCACGATATCCACCGTATGTACGTGGACGGAGGAGCATCCGCAGAAATAATGTACGAACATTGTTTCAAAAGATTACGAACCGAGATACAAAGCCAGCTAGTCCCCGCCGCGACATCATTAACGGGCTTCACGGGAGAAAAGATATGGCCAGTAGGACAACTACGGCTGCTAGTTAGGATCGGTAATAAAGAACACTCCACAAAAGCGTGGATGAACTTTATGGTGATCAGGTCTCCCTCGCCATACAATGGCATTATCGGAAGATCGGGAATATCAGCCCTGCGCGCAGTGCCATCCACGGCACATGGAATGCTAAAATTCCCAGTAGAAGGCGGCATTGTCACTCTCTACAACAACGCTGTGCCTCCCGAAGAATGTAATACGGTTACATGTGAGGCAACACATACTCCAGAGCATGGCGCAGCCAAGATACCGAACTTAAAAGTGGCAATCCACCCTGGTTACCCTGAACAACAGGTATCACTTGGGGGCTCGCTTTCAGACAAAGGGAAAGCAGCCGTGTGCGCACTCCTGCAAAAGAACCTGGATATCTTCGCATGAGAACCAAAGCACATGACTGGCGTACCCCGCTCAATTTCAGAACATAAGTTGCAAATCCGACAAGGATACCCACCAATAAGGCAGAAGAAGCGCGGCCAAGCTCCAGATCGTGCGAAAGCAATCTTGGAGGAAGTACANAATAAGGCAGAAGAAGCGCGGCCAAGCTCCAGATCGTGCGAAAGAAATCTTAGAGGAAGTACATAAGCTGGTGGACGCGGGCATCATGCGAGAAGTTTATTATCATGACTGGCTGTCTAACCCAGTCATGGTTAAAAAGAGCGATGGCAGTTGGCGGATGTGCGTGGACTTCACTGATCTTAACAAAGCATGTCCACAGGACTGCTATCCACTACCAGAGATAGATTGGAAAGTGGAGTCCCTATGTGGATACCCCTTTAAATGCTTCTTGGACGCATACAATGGGTACCACCAAATCCAAATGGCTAAGGAAGATGAGGAAAAGACAGCTTTCCATACGAGCCAAGGTGTCTATTGCTACACAAAGATGCCTTTTGGACTGAAGAATGCGGGTGCCACCTACCAGCGCTTGGTGGATAACGCATTTGAAAAGCAAGTGGGTCGCAACTTTGAAGTTTATGTTGATGACATAGTAATAAAGAGCCATACTGAAGATGAAGTAGTGCGCGATATTGAAGAAACATTCAAGACACTACGGAAAATCAATATGAAGCTAAATCCTAAGAAGTGCACTTTTGGCGCTACAGAAGGCATGTTCTTAGGATACTTGATAGAACCGGACGGCATTAAACCATGCCCAGAAAAGACAGAAGTAGTCATACAACTTCCTTCACCACGCACGTTGAAGGAAGTCCAATCCTTGAATGGAAAGCTAGCCGGTCTAAACAGATTCCTATCCAAGTCAGCGGACAAATCACTACCACTATTTAAAACACTCAAGAAGTGTACAAAAAAGGGAGACTTTCGCTGGACTACCGAAGCGGAGGAAGCATTTCAGCAGCTTAAGCAAACAATAGCAGCGCTTCCCAAGTTAGTCGCACCCCGNGGACGCGGGCATCATGCGAGAAGTCTATTATCATGACTGGCTGTCTAACCCAGTCATGGTTAAAAAGAGCGATGGCATTTGGCGGATGTGCGTAGACTTCACTGATCTTAACAAAGCATGTCCACAGGACTGCTATCCACTACCAGAGATAGATTGGAAAGTGGAGTCCCTATGTGGATACCCCTTTAAATGCCTCTTGGATGCATACAAAAGGTACCACCAAATCCAAATGGCTAAGGAAGATGAGGAAAAGACAGCTTTCCATACGAGCCAAGGTGTCTATTGTTACACGAAGATGCCTTTTGGACTGAAGAATGCGGGTGCCACCTACCAGCTCTTGGTGGATAACGCATTTGAAAAGCAAGTAGGTCGCAACTTGGAAGTCTATGTTGATGACATAGTAATAAAGAGCCATACTGAAGATGAAGTAGTGCGCGATATTGAAGAAACATTCAAGACACTACGGAAAATCAATATGAAGCTAAATCCTAAGAAGTGCATTTTTGGCGCTACAGAAGGCATGTTCTTAGGATACTTGATAGAACCTGATGAGACGAAAAGTGTTACGCTTTTAGGGGGTCATTTAATCCCTAATTCGTATAAATGTGATCAAATATTGCCCTAAATCGTTCCTTTTGTCATTTTAGGTACTTTTGAGAGGAATTCTGGAAAACATGTATATTCGGACGTTTTTGGAGCATAAAAGTGAAGAAAACGACAAAGTCTCAAAAGATGAAGAATTACAACCTGACGGCGTCAGAAGTCACAAGGTGACGCCGTCAGAAAGTCTTGACAAAAGAGTGGAATCCAATTTTCAAATGACGGGCCAGAAAGATTTTGGGATTTAACACCTGACGCCGTCAGGTGTTAGGAAAAGTAAGCCGTCAGGAGTAAAGTTAAAGAGTGACGGCCCAGAAGGATTTATAAGGTAACGGCGTCAGAAGTGGATCTAGGCCATCCGAGAAACCTAATGGCGGCGAGCTGACGGCGTCAGCCCTTATAACTTGATGCCATCAGAGTGTAAAATCTATATATAGTTTTCTAATTTTCATTCATTAGTATGGAACTTTGTGGAGAACTTTTAGGGCAAACCCTAAAGACGAATTTTCTGTGACTTTTAGGGTTTCCAACCCTTGTAACCCTGGTGCTTAATTAAAGATAAGTCTTCACTTTAATTTAATCAATATGTCTATGTGTTGGTTGTCTATCTATCTTGCTTATCTTTCAATTAACATGAGTAGCTAAATTCTCTATTGTTTGCTTAGATCTAATGAAACCTAACTATTGATTATTGGTTAATTGGTGTGTGTTGTTGTTTGTTGGGATGATTGTTTCATCAATGTTAGGCTCAAGAAAACTGGCCAATCTCCTTTATGGTAACGTGCTTGAACGTCTTGGGAAACATGTAGTCGAGGCATACTAGGCTATTAAGGTAGTACTTAACGCATGAGCCACTGTTTACAAACCCTATGGTTGTGCCGTGCATGGCATAGGGCGAGATAAGAGCTCATAAAATTGGAGAGATATGTATGCCACTACATGAGTTATTAGGAATACACCCTTCATCCACACAAGTAACACACATATCAATTAACCGGTAAAAGATAGTTAGGGAGTAATGAAATCTAAGTAAACACAATTTTCTCCATATTGTTTTCACAACCACAATAGTTTAGATATTTATTTTATTTTAATTTGCATAAGTAGTAAACTTGGGTTAGTTGACTAGCAACTAATTCCGCCCTTCTTCCAAAGACCGAGATTTTAATTGCTTTCATAAAAAACTATAGAATGACGATTTAAAACAGCTATAGACCTCTCCAACAATTATCGAATATCCAATACCGAGGTCATATGAAAGGTTAATCGTGGGTATATTTGGTTGCCACCACGACCATCTTCTTCCTAATCTACGCGGATTCTAGACGAGGCGCGCGAGACACTAATTGTACGCATCTTGGTTCCAAATCCCTATTATTCAGTCTATCTACCATTTCGCTTTCCACTATCATGGCTAGGTGTGATTGGCAAAACTCCTAGGAAGTCGGCATTCTTTCTGAAAAACTAGGAGAGACGATTCAATTCGACTAAAGGAATCTAATATCCATGTAGGTTCACCTAGCTAAGAAGATTGTCTCTAGGTTTCACCGACCGTTTTGTGTTTCGGATTATTAACAATTTTTCCCTATGTTAGTTAGAAATCAAAGGCGTCATATAGGGTGTAATCTCTAATGTTTAGAAGCTTCCCATCTATCCTATCCGCTGCAGTACTGATAATCTTAGAGGTTCGGTACCTTATTCAAGAGGGGAAACCTTCCTACAGATGAGCGTTATATATGCATATTAGATATTCACTCTTTTAAACATTATGGTAGACACATTTAAAGTAACTTACCAATTTTGAGCAAAACGTATATTTCTACTTAATCATCTCATACCTGTAATCTTAGACTCTTACAACAATCATATAAGAACTAGCTGAGAGTTTACATGTTAGAAAACATAGTGCTATAAAACAATCCTCAACTTCCTTATATTCAACAATTGAAAGGCATGTGAGCGGTCACTAACCATATCGAAGGACGGGAAGTCGGGCTAGAATTGTCAATTCGCTCCTCTATGTGCAACTAGATCTAACCCTCCTTGATAATGAGTAAGTGAAGAACATAACAACACTCTAAGCCCTACCTTAAGAGTAAGTATACCCTAAAAAAACGATAAATGGACCGCGTAAAAACGTATTAATACCATGCCACACTGTTCTCCGTCTATACCGCTAAGCCTAATTATATGATACTTCGGATCTTTCTACTTTCCTATGGTTTATAATAGGCTGAATGTAATGGATGAAGGGTATCGGCGAGGTTGAGAGAACGAGAGGAGAGCATAGAACCTTCCCCGTTCAACGACGCCAATTTATGTCCTCTCATATAGCTTCCGAGTTAGATCTTCCTATTCTGGTACAACGTAAGCGCACTAAATCCTATCGTCGGAGCATCTAACTCTAGGTTACAGATATTGCTATATATCCTTTTGAAAGAAGTAATAAGCGGTTCTCCTCTCTGTGATCTCCTATTCTAATTAAACCTTTTGGAGCTTCTTCTCATATTATTTATAAATATGGGCCCCGCATGTATAAAGTCCTTATGTTGAAAGAGTGCAATCCGCTCTAATTACTTCCGAATTAAAACCCCGGTAAGTTAAAGACGTTCAAACCGTTTGAGTGGAAGTTGTCTTGACACTCTATTGCTTCCCTCAAGGTCTGTGGTTGGAGGGTTTTCAACTTATGCTTATCGACCAGTACGAGGCGTGGTCCCCTTGAGAGAGCTTTTTAATGTTCTCATAGGCTTTTTGAGGGATTTGCGTTGTATGTTTTGAAACACGTATGCCTTCATTGGCATATTCTAGACTCCGAATTAGTATATTGCGGCAACAGAAACAGGTGAGGAAACCGTGTAAGTAAATGCAGTAACGTTATATGTTTCGGTGTTCTGATGACAGTTGATCTAACTTCGGGAGGGCTCCATACATTTCTCGGGTCGAGTGAAAGATGAGAATCTTCAACCAATAGAATCGCAGTGCTTTAGTCGAGACCATCGTTGAACTCGGTCATGTGAGAAGTCTCTACAACACAAAAAGGATCGATTATCGGTCATACTCTGGCTTTGCTTTCGTTTGAACTCGGATTTCAAACTTGGATACCTACAGCTTCCTTGAGGAGTCCCATAGAAATTTGGGCGGGACATCAACGCCTTCAAAGTTGGCTATGGGTGACTGGTACACATTAAGTTGTTTAGAAGGATTCGGTTGTTGAAGAGTACTTGAGATTATCCAGGTTGCGGTTGAAACCGGTTAAGGCGGGTTGCGTCCCTGGACGAATTGTTATGGAGGAAGAGGTAATTTTAGAGTTTGACTTCCACCTTAAGTCGGGTAAGATTTTTTCCCATGAGGCCGGTGCCATATTGGCCCGAATGTCCAGTCATATAGGTTTGGCTCGGATTTTAGTCTAGAAAGTGGTATCACACTATCAATCTCCCGTTCCAGGTTCGGTGTATGTGAGATGCGGTAGTCCTAAGCAAAAAGCTGGTCGCGGGGGAGTTCAAATGCGAAGTCACGAGTGTCGTGGGGACCCATACTACATAGATTCGTCCACGAAAGAAAAGTTAGAATGGGTTCTACTTAGTGCTGAAGGAGATTAGGAGAAGCTTCGTGAGGAATTTCATTAGAAGAAACTATCTGACTTGTCTTACATAGTTCTATGATCCTACGGTCGGAAAGTGAGTGCTTGAAATATTCGGAAGGCAAAGATATTGGCCGTTGGACCATTTTTTCAAATCAGCTGGGAAAACACAACATATTACCGTGTCATATAAACAAGATCTTCAAGGAAGATCCCATGATTAGTTCCGAACATTAGATCACGTAGTGCCACCGGATACCGATGGCAATGGTTGCCCAGTTTGGAGATTAGATGTGGCCATAGAAATTTGGACTGGAGCCAAAGTTAATGCCATGAAATGAGGGAATTATTGGGTAAAGTCCTTGAACGACGTCACATGCAATACCTAGAGAAGATTTAGCACATTGCATTGGAATGCCGATAAATCTATACTTAACATAAGAGTATACACACTGTAGCAAGGAACGAGTTGTTGAGATCATCCAGAGGGATGGAATCCTGAAGGTAACACAGAAGACACACATAGCTTGGTCCCTAAGAGAGATTGGAAGAGACCAATCGGGTCGTCTCATACAAATAAATAACATAACAATGGAAAATCACATTATTGAGAAGAATCCATTGAGATTGAGTTTGGATTCTTCGGATGAACAAATAATGCGCAATGACGCTTGCACACAAACCGATGGTATATCGGAAATCGCAAGAGGAATATACATACCATAAGTGAGCTCAAATGGGTTTCGATAAGCCAAGGTGGTATGTCAGGGAATAAACTCTCCACTAACAGGAACCATATAAAAAAAGGGTGGTTTTTGGTGAATTGGGTGTTGGGATCCAGGATGTAACCACCTTCCATGATGGCGGATTGTAAAGATTACGAACAAAAACACAAAGAAAAAAGATAGACAGAGAAAATCCTCTCACACACACATAAACAACATCCAAGACATCCTCACACTAGAAACGGGGCCCACTCCCTGAGTACACTAAAGACACACTAACACACTCCGCTACACCTACAACAATAACTATTCCCCGGCACGCGCGCCAAAAACTTGAATGCGTGTTTTGTTAACTTACAACAGCGTTTTTACCTCTCGAGGATCCTCCAAGAGTTACAAACCACCAGGGCATGGTACCCCTGACCCGATGTAGTATAGGCAATACGTCGCTGAATACCGCGGAGTTTGATCGTTCTCTCACAGGATAGTCTTCGTTAGGATAGAAAAGACTTACTCTAATAGGTCTAAAGGTGAGAAGAAGATTCTTTTTGTATTTTTTAATTTGAGAGGTCATACTTCACTAAATGCACCGATAGGAAACTTCCAACCAAAATCAGCCCTAAGGATATCCTCGATGCGGAACTCACCTATGTCGGATAGGGTGACTTTGATTCTAGCTACAAGACTCGTTAATAAAGAAAAGCGCTTCTTGGGAGGCAACCCATGTTTTGTGTGTTTTTGTGTGTTTTATGATTTTATTTGTTTCCGTATGTAAGTTATATTTCTTGATTATTGATTCATGCTTCAAACTAAATTGTGAAAATGCTTTATTTTGTTTTTAACTTCGTCTTAACTACATATAAAGGTATTTTGCAAAAGATAAGTGATGAGTCGCGGGAGCAAAGTACAAGCTCGAACCACGGGTATCGTTGTCCCAACGAGCGTTGAAATTGATCTAGTCACTCAAGTCGTGAGTTATGTGAGATGAATGGGTTGAAAAGAGTTGAATTTGTTTTAGTTATGCTACTAAAGGTTTGCATAAAATTTAAATGAAATTAAGAACAAATAGAAAGGGGATAAAATTAACCATGAAAGAAAACATAAGACTAAGTGAAGCGAAAAAGGAAATAAAAGTTTAATCTACGAAAGAAGGAAATAAGAAAATATTTTTGTTGTTTTATATATTGGTTGACAAAAAAGAAAAGTAAAATAAATGTTTCAAAGAAATTAAAATAAGTGAAATGAAAAATAAGCTAAGTTAAAAAGGTTTAACGAAAATTCGACAGAGTAACGGTACGAAATCAATAAAAGTAAACTCCACTCGATAAACGATGGAGGGAATAAAAGTCTTACTCGACTTGGAAAAGAGATGAGAAAAGAGAAGGAGAAAATAAGACACGACACGAAAAAGTTTAAGACTCAAAGGTTTAAAATGAAACTTGCTATGGAAATCAGGAAAGCAAACTCGCTAGACCCTATTTAACTCCAAACTCGCTACACCCCTATAAACCATACTCGCTATCCTATATGAAAAAAACCAAACTCGCTACACACTAGATAAACCAAACTCGCTAAGGTTAAATGGAAACGAAACTCGCTAACCTAAGGAAAACCAAACTCGCTACACAATAAAACATGAAACTCGCTATCTAAGAAAATTCACCAAACTCGCTAGACCTTCTATTACCAAACTCGCTAGGACCAAGGAAAATGGCAAACTCGCTAGGAACTAGAAAAATGGCAAACTCGCTAGGAACTAGAGACAACCAAACTCGCTACTAGCCAAGATGAAACTCGCTAGCATGAAAGAAAATAGCATACTCGCTATATAAAAAGTGCCATACTCGCTACAAAACCCTAAGAGACTCCTACTCGCTATAAAACCCTATTTAACGTACTGTATATATTTTTTTTACGTAAATCTATTATAAAAACTTAATAAAAACTTATTTAAACTCAATATTAAGCAATTATGACGATTGAGCGTTAATTTTGGTTTTAGCTCAGCTTGGTGCGAGCTTTTTGTTCGGTTGTTTTGTTTGCTAATTTACAAAGTTTTAAACGTTGTTACCTTTAGCTTTTTAATCCTTTATTTTGAGTCTAAACTAGCTTTTCATTTACAGCCTTAGGAATATATGTTTTGCTTATTTTGATTAGTTTGTCTTCTATAGCTTATTTTTGAGTATTGGTCTT
>LBNU01025274.1:0-14978 GCA_014162995.1 Artemisia annua
GGCCCACGCATTGTGGGCTATCGCACCGGTATTGTTTACCGAATGGGTTCATGACCCGGTGTAGACTATACGTCATCAATATTGTTGAAAGCAAATAACATAGCTTTGCAAAATCATTACAAAATTCATTTATTAATTTAAATACGAGCATAAGACAAACGAAAAGAAATTCTCCTAACTTTAAAGTAGCCGACTAAATATTCGAGGACATGAACGGCTTTAGAGACGTACACGAATCAAACCTCCCCAAAATAAAACTCACCACACCACCAGAAATTACATGAAAAAATAAAAATACCAAAAACAAAGACTTTGAAATGTGTGTAAACTATTAAGGTTAATCCCTATTTAGATTATCTTACGCGGTCTCACCGGTTAAATCTCACATCATTTCATTTACGACTTTTCTTTGACCACCCTTAACTGTACACATCTAGCGAATTTTGAATCAATGATCTCTTGTTTGAAACCCAAAAATCTTATCAAATACTTAAATCATAAATGCTTGTATGAACGACTTTGTTTTACCCCGATGTAAACGTCTCAACGAGTCAATCTTGAAACAGTGTCGGGCCCTACCCTAGTCACACCTAAATATACACGCCGTAGTTTTGAACATTTAATCTTAATCTTTTGTAACCACTATGCCATTTGATTATGTTTTAAATAAAGGGGCAGTTCCATATATACTCAACTTAAATGCCATAACTTCATATTTTTCCTATACATGTTTTAAAAGTATTGTATTTATATGAAATTATCCCTTAAATAAATTACTCCATTTGTCTCAAATATATTGTTCAAATTTATTTTTTGATTTGTCCCAAATTTGTTGTTTACTTAAATAAAAAAATTTGATCAATTTTATCATATTAATCTCCTTTGAAGTTATTATTAACAACTTTGAAAAAATCATAAATTAACTAGTTTTGGGTAATTACAAAACTAAAAAAGAAAAACAGTAATAACTATATCTATATCTATTTAAAATATATGCTTTTTGCTGGACAATTATTTTGAGAATAAGCTATTACTCCTTTCATTCAATATTATTATCAATATTTTCATTTTAGTTTGTCTTAAATTAATTGCCTATTACTAAAAATAAATAAAAAATTTTGATCCAGATTACTATATTACCCTTACTTAACATTGTTATTACAAACTTGTTGTAAATCAGTAATACTTAGTTAATGGTAAAACCACCATTCTGCAAAAAGTAAGGGGAAAAGAAAAAGCAGTAATAATTACAACACGGTTTTTTTCTTACGCCGTATAATTTTTGTCGTGAGACGGTTATTTTCATACTAAGCCATTAAATAATAATATACAGTAATAAATAAATAAAAATAACACGTGGCAAGACCGGCTATAACCGGTTCCCGGTCACCTCTCCCTCCCCATAAAAACAGTCGAACACGGCGGCGACTCGACACAAACTTTATAAAAAAAAACACCACACACACAGCTGTACGTGGACCCCACGCGCCACCCTCAACCACAATCAACCACCCTCCTCCGACCACCCTTTATCTCTCTCTCTCTCTCTCTATATCTATACATATAACATAACATGTATATATATATATATCTATATGTATGTAACAAATTTTTGTTAGAAATGAATAACCTTTTATAAAAAAAAATATTTTTTTTTTTTTGCTTCTTTATATATATTTCTAGAGGGAGAGAGAAATAGAAATATATAAAAAACACACACCCAAAAAAAAAAAAAAAAAAAAAAAAAATTTTTGGTTTTTGTATGCAGAGATAAAGAAAATTGATGGATTGATGAATTAACAGATTTGAAGCTTGATTTGTGTTTATTAATTGGTAAGTTAAATACCCTTTTGTTTATTTTGTTTAATTTTAATTAGATCTATTTTTATTTATATTTTTTTTTTTTATTTATATTTTATGTTTTTTGATATATGATATTTGATATTGGAATTAAGGGATCTGATTATGAGTGTATGATTTTGGATTTGATGTTAATATGTTGTTGTTGCTATATTTGGATTTGGTGTTGTTGTTGATGCTTTCTATTTTTAGATAGTGAATTTGATATAGATCTTGAATTTGAGGCTATTTTTGGAAATTTGATGATTGATATATGTTTGTTGTTATATTGGATTTCAGTTGTGAAAGTTTCTTGATTGGTGATCATCAAACTGCAATAAAGTTTCAATCTTTGGGTTTGATTCAATAAGGTTTTGGTAATTTTGATTAAGGTTTGATAAAGGGTGGTGTAAAGTTTTGATCTTTGGGTTGGATTCATTAAGATTGCGAGAATCGTGATTTGGGTGATTTCAGGATTTGTGTAAAGGTTTAGTCTTTTGGGTTGGATTGGTTAGGATTCGGTGAAATTTTGATCAGGGTTGTTCGGGTTCTTCAGGGGTGTAAAAGAGGTTTGAGTATTTTCGGTTTGATATAAGAAGGTATGTTGGAAGAGAGGTCTTTTATGGTTTCGAGGTTTACTAGCAAAAGGGAGAACACTTGGTTTATGAGTAACTGCAGGATCGAAAGGATCGAATCTCATGAAAAAAGGCCTTTGGAACTCGAAGATGAAGAAGTCGTCCACGCTAGAAAGATTTGCAAGCAGTCCAGTGGTTATGATAATCTTGAGCTTGGATTAGGCTTTCTTGATCTTACATTAGTCCCTATCGATCATTCAAATAATAATCAACGTCGTCACAGTAGTGATGATTCGGATTCAAGTTCTTTGATCCATTCCATTGGTCGAGACAATTCCATTAGTTGTTTGCTCAAATGCTCAAGATCCACTTACGGGTCTTTAGCATCGCTAAACAGTAGCTTTCGTGACCTCATTAGGAGCGGAGAACTTTATAGACTANAAAAAAAAAAAAAAAAAAAAAAAAATTTTTGGTTTTTGTATGCAGAGATAAAGAAAATTGATGGATTGATGAATTAACAGATTTGAAGCTTGATTTGTGTTTATTAATTGGTAAGTTAAATACCCTTTTGTTTATTTTGTTTAATTTTAATTAGATCTATTTTTATTTTTATTTTTTTTTTTTATTTATATTTTATGTTTTTTGATATATGATATTTGATATTGGAATTAAGGGATCTGATTATGAGTGTATGATTTTGGATTTGATGTTAATATGTTGTTGTTGCTATATTTGGATTTGGTGTTGTTGTTGATGCTTTCTATTTTTAGATAGTGAATTTGATATAGATCTTGAATTTGAGGCTATTTTTGGAAATTTGATGATTGATATATGTTTGTTGTTATATTGGATTTCAGTTGTGAAAGTTTCTTGATTGGTGATCATCAAACTGCAATAAAGTTTCAATCTTTGGGTTTGATTCAATAAGGTTTTGGTAATTTTGATTAAGGTTTGATAAAGGGTGGTGTAAAGTTTTGATCTTTGGGTTGGATTCATTAAGATTGCGAGAATCGTGATTTGGGTGATTTCAGGATTTGTGTAAAGGTTTAGTCTTTTTGGGTTGGATTGGTTAGGATTGGCTGAAATTTTGATCAGGGTGTAAAAGAGGTTTGAGTATTTTCGGTTTGATATAAGAAGGTATGTTGGAAGAGAGGTCTTTTATGGTTTCGAGGTTTACTAGCAAAAGGGAGAACACTTGGTTTATGAGTAACTGCAGGATCGAAAGGATCGAATCTCATGAAAAAAGGCCTTTGGAACTCGAAGATGAAGAAGTCGTCCACGCTAGAAAGATTTGCAAGCAGTCCAGTGGTTATGATAATCTTGAGCTTGGATTAGGCTTTCTTGATCTTACATTAGTCCCTATCGATCATTCAAATAATAATCAACGTCGTCACAATAGTGATGATTCGGATTCAAGTTCTTTGATCCATTCCATTGGTCGAGACAATTCCATTAGTTGTTTGCTCAAATGCTCAAGATCCACTTACGGGTCTTTAGCATCGCTAAACAGTAGCTTTCGTGACCTCATTAGGAGCGGGGAACTTTATAGACTAAGAAGAAAGAATGGTATAATCGAGCATTGGGTATACTTTTCTTGCCATCTAGTCCAATGGGAAGCGTTTGATCCTATTAATCAGCTATGGATGCATCTTCCGACAATGTCATCCAACACATGCTTCCAGTTTTCTGATAAAGAGTCTTTAGCAGTCGGTACAGAGTTACTTGTACTAGGTAAAGAAGTTCTTGATCATGTAATATATAAGTATAGTTTATTGACAAACTCATGGTCGTTGGGGCAGTTAATGAACGAGCCCAGATGTTTATTTGGTTCCGCGAGCCTTGGTGAGATAGCAATTGTAGCCGGTGGGGTTGACCCGAATGGGAAGATTGTGAGCTCAGCTGAGCTTTATAACAGCGAGTCAGGATCTTGGGAAACGCTTCCAAACATGCTGAAACCACGTAAAATGTGTTCCGGCGTGTTTATGGATAATAAGTTTTATGTTATTGGAGGTGTTGGAGGGACTGATTCAAGGCCATTAACTTGTGGCGAAGAATATGATTTAACTACTCGGGTATGGACAGAAATCCCGAATATGTCACCCGTGAGACCCATTGAAGCTGCCAACGCGCCAGCTGAGGCACCACCACTAGTAGCAGTTGTTGATAATGAACTGTATGCTGCTGATTGTGTCGATATGGAGGTCAGGAAGTACGATAAGCAGAGGAAAGAATGGGAGACAGTTGGAAGATTGCCCGAACGAGCAGATTCAATGAATGGTTGGGGTATAGCATTTAGGGGTTGTGGTGATCGTGTAATCGTTATTGGTGGACCGAGAACTAGTGGGGCTGGGTTCATTGAAGTGAATTCATGGGTCCCAAGAGACGGGCCGCCTCGTTGGACGATGCTTGGGCGGAAGCAGTCGAGCAACTTTGTGTACAATTGTGCCGTGATGGGCTGCTGAAGTTGGTGTTTTCATGGGCATATGATTCTTGATCATGGGTAACTCAACTATCCAAACAAAAGTTTATCTTTTTTTTTTCTTATCAATTTTCATTGTTAATCAGGGGAAAAAAGAACAGATTTCTACTTGAGATTAAAGATTTCTTGAAAGGTCTTGAGTATATTTTCGTTAAGTTGTCGTCTATCTCAGGGTTAGAGGATCTAATAACTTATCTTTGATAGATAGATTTTTGTCAAAAATGATCTAAACAGTTTGTTGTTATATGTTTTTTTTTTTTATCATCTTTAATTTCTTGACATTACTCAAAGGAAAAATAAGCTACGAGAAAACATAAACAGATATGGCTTCCTATTGAGTACTCTTGTTGTGGTTCTTGTATTTATAGTGTTTTTGTTGATAACACATTCTACATTTCTACACCTTTTGTAGTTGTTTCTAGTTCCCTTTTATTTAACTACTGCTTTCGTTTTATGGTCTTTTGGATTGTGTTCTCTTTTCGTAGTATGGCAAAACTGAATAGGTAAGGCAATTTACTTTTCACCCAGAATGACGATTCAGTCTCAAATTTCTAGATTTAAGTTCTAGATAGCTAGTTTAGATGTTTAGCAGGTGCCATTTCCCACGACAATATCACATTAGCGTCATATTAGAAAAAGTCAAACATGGTCAACGTGAGCAACACGTCCAAGCAACCTGATTAGCTCGCGTCAAGACTTTATAACCATTTGACGGTTTTCTCAGGCCTTAAAAGCTGGTTACCAGAAATAATAATATCATGAGCCATGTTTCTGGGGTTAGCATACTGCACATTAGCATCACGAAAAATGCAACTGTAGTTATAGCGAACAAGTAACCAGGTCAAGATACCATAGCTCTGCGCTTCTTAAAAAGTTTGATAGTTGTCATGCCTATGAGTTTGGTTACCTAAAAACTTCAATAAAAAGTCAACTGCGTTTTTTGTACCTTGTAGTCTTTTGTGCAATGTTTATGGTTTCTGGAACTGGACATAGAACTGCATTTTAGGGTTAACCAACATGTTTCAAGCGTTAGCATAATGCAATAACCCTCCATCAAGTAAAAAGTGAAACATGGTCAAAGTTACCAGCACATCGTCACTTTGCCTGTTTTTACGATAACCAGTTCTAATTCCACACACTGTGAAGACTTTTTGAACAATGTTCCATTTTCATACAAAATTGGTTGCCTAATACATGTATTAAAATTGACCAAGTTGGTTGCTTTTGGATGCAATTAGTCTTTTGTAATAATGCTTGTGGTTCTTGGAAAAGACCTAGAACCTGAACTACTTCCAGGGTCAACTCATATATAAACATCAGAATTCTACAAAAAAACTTAACAATGCAATATCAAAATGAGTAAGGAAAGAGGGACCTAATTCATGTGACTAAATTTATGCCTAACCAATTAATCATGTGACATGTGAAATACACATTTTCTCTTTCATGATTCTCACCACTAATCTTGCCATGTGTCGTCATCTTAGAGTTAGGCATGAATTTTAGTCATGCAAATCATTTTCCTTATCAAAATATGGACCCTATTTTATCAATAGAGCTGTTACTTATTCGGCGCTATATAACAATTTATTAATTCTCGGGCATAGCTGTTCACGAAGTCCCTTCAGTCAGTTCGCTCAGGTGATCCTCCCTTATCTACCCTAACATGTTCGGAGTTGTTCTGGTTTCCCATGGTTTGATCCTTTCCAGTAAAACGCAGCATGTACAAACTCTAATCGCTTTTACGCCAAAAAGAAAAATCTTTATTGATCCCACCAGAACAACAAAATGACTACATTAAAAATCAAGCCATGAAAAAATAATAATCTTTAAATACATGGCAATGTAAAACTATCTTCTTTGCTATTCTCAAATTACAAAACAAGTGAAAATAAACTACAGAGTGAAAATAAAATACATGGCAATGTAAAACTTCAATGCCGCGTGTCTTAAGACTTTCAAAAAGGAAAGCCTTTATTGAAAATCTTTTTCGACTCTTCAGCTAAGCGTTTAACATGTTTTGCATCGATATAGCATTCCTTCAACTCCTTTGCAATCTCAGGAGGGTGACAGTCAATAAACGCCTTCATAAATCTCTTTTCCGTCATCCTTAAAGCTGTAAACATTCTAAGCCCTTCAATACGCGGAACTAAACCCATATCAACAATCTTCCCAGCAACAATCACACGTGGTTTCATCACTAGTTCCAAATTATTGTAAACCAAAAATGGTCGATCCAGTACAACCTTCGCAGGTAGCTTCATAGTGGCCACCACAAAGGTCATGTTTCTTTGAACTTTGTCAACAGATAAAGTCAAAATAAGTGGTGACTTACCCACTAGACATAACACCTCATCTTCTGTGAACCCGAATTTCTCCAAATTTGCTATTTTCTCACGGATGGTTTCAACGCGTGAAATAGCCATAAGGGTGACCACATATTTGTACATTTTTGAATCTTTAGATATACCTGTTTTTCTAATGTACTCCAGCTTTTCAGCACTTAATGAGGTTCGAGGGATTATGGTAGGGCGAGATAGAAGCATTAATGTCAAATCATCCCCGGTTATACCCATGGATTTGTATAACTGAACAGTGGGTTTAATCATTGTTTTCAAATCGTAAGTAAGAATAGAAGCGTTTCTAAGAATGGCTTTTTGAAGTGTTACCTTTGAACCAAATAAATTTTCTAAGTACCTAACGCGCTCATCAAGAGAGTGACTGATTCTGGATCTTAAAACCCGAGGTCTACGGCTAATGATCTTGACCAGGTCTGAAGAAGTGAAACCGAGATCGAAAAGTATTTTGAGTTTGGGTTGGAGTTTATCGAGCTTTGCTTTGTGGAGAGACGGCATACGTTCAAAGATTTGTGATGTCTCGTCGGCAGTACAACCCCATGCTCTAAATAAATCTTGACAGTTCTTTGGTGAGAACTGATACTCTTGGAGTTAAAAAGAAAAGGGACAAAAAAGGTTAAGAATCCATTAAAATAATAATACCAAACTGTCAGAAAATTGTTACGAAAAAAGAAATTGAATTAAGACCTGATCTTGGAGTGGTTTATATTTCTCATCAGGAATGCTGGAGGGTACATCCAATACCTGGAGAAACACCAAAGTTACATATTGATAGAACATACTAATTCACCACGTAAAAACCGACGAGTATTCTTCAACTTTTCAAGATGCATTTTGATGACCACATCAATCTTTACTTTCTGCCGATTAAGTTTCAAGATAAATTTTAATGCCATCAAATCTAGATAACACGCACTGCAAATAGTAAACATTGTTATATTTTTTGTAAAACTATATTAATTTATATTGTAACTGGTTGGGTTTTAAAGATGGCAGTGCAAGAGGAGAGAACCAGAGCTGCATATACCGGTTGGGCCGGGTGGGTAGAACAGCAAATTTCACCAATTGATAGGGGTACAAAATAAAATAAATTGCCGGGTATGCACTGTTAATGATAAATAAATCCGCCAGAACACTCATTTAAGCCTTTTAGCTTACACCCATTTAGGGTATGATCATCCTGAGATGGATTTTTACACGGCAACTCCCATGACACTACTGACCACAGAGCGTTGCTTGCTGGAAGAGACCCATTATTAATGAGACGTGCTACTCGCATCTTGAATTTTGTTGTGCGAGAAGATTTGGATGTTATAAAGCAATTTGAGAAACAAAAAACAAAAACAAAAAAAAAAAACAAAAAATGTGATGATGTTGGATAATGGATAGCAACTTCTAAGTGAAATGATGAAATGGCTCATCAACCAAAAGCTCGAATAACAAAAGAATTGATCCTAGATTGTAGTACTCTGTGAACCAAAAATATTAATGTTGTGTGTATTACAAAGATGCGTTTTAAGTATGGAACTCAAATTTATATAGTGCATGTTTGTTTGCTACGGTTAAGGGTATGCTGGAAAGTTTGACCGCTACTTGTAGGAACTTATGGCATTATGGTTGTGACGACACTTCTATATCCTAGGTTTTTTGTTTATTTCTAGTATCTATAAAGATGAAGCTTTATCTACTATACACAGTGTCAAAATTTTGGTGTGGGTACATTGTACATGAGACATGCAAGAAAATGGATTTCCAGAAATATCACCACGACCATAATACCATTAACTACTGACCGGTCAAAATTTTCTAACACCCGTTATCTCCAAAATATTACCAGTTAGTCAAGTCAATCTTAAGTTGACATACTAATGAAACGTAATCACAAGTAGTAATAAGATAAGGACTAGCGAGCAACATAGAAAATCTAACTCGCCTTACAACATAAGTTCAACTTTTTATTTAAAAAAAAAAAAAAAAAAAAAAAAACGCATTAAAAGAGTATCATACATGAAATTCTCGTAACACTGAACAACATAGTTAAGTTTCATTCCACCTAGGTCTATAAGTTACGATCAATATCATTGTTGTTCGAACCTTTAGTTTTACGAGCCATTGTTTCACATTTTCATTCCTAATAGAATTTTCTCCCTAGTATATGCAACTATCATGGACTATATTACTCTCCTATCACATTCAAACCATCTACAACCAAATTCAAGATGAGAGCACCGTTTTTCATGTGTATGAACAGCACACAGTAGTCTTCAGTGATGAGTAGTTAATTGATTGTTGTCATGAACACAACCAGTGTTAAGAAATGGCCAAAGCCTAAATAAAAATAAGCTATAAGTCTAAAACCTAAGAAGGCTAAATCAGGCGTCATGAACTTGTGCAGGCTTTATCCGTCAAACTAGTACACACATGTCACTTGCCAACTAATTCAATGATGTACGCATACACGCACCCTTGGGAACATTTAAGATGACGGTTTTGTTAAGGATCTATTACAAAAACATGACACGTTACCATGATGACAATTATTAGACATGGCAAACTCATTTCTATGTAGAAATAATACAAATGTCATTTGCATTTGGCTCAGTGGGACCATAACAGATGAATATCATACTACAAAACAGCATGCATTGGTTATCTTGAAAGACAAATGATAATCGGCCAATCATAACAACTTTTTGGTTATTCTTATAAATCTAAAACTGATTTCTAATCGGGATACTTTCTAATTGTTAGGTTTAAAGAAACTCAACTACAGACAATTATTTAACAGCAGTAAAACTTACCTCGGATTTATGGGTTGAGACAGCACACGTTGAAAATGAAGCCCTTGATCCATCTTTTGTTTTAACAAGATCGTCGACAATCAAGGGACTGGTCTTATGCGCCAAATGGTCTTGGTAAGCCAGCACACTAAACCATCTCTCCTGCAAATGACACAGTACACCAAAATGACATAAATGAAAAAACGGCATGAATCAACCAACATATAGGTTCACTTAATATCATAAACATATGAGCAACTATGCTATGCAGTGAGCAGCTAACCCGGTCCATATACTTCAGATGCGTAGTTTAGGGAGTATTCGGGATTGCATTTTTTTTTAAAGATTATGTGTTTTGGAATCATCGCAGAATCAGTTTTCGAGAAGCAAGTATTGAACTTATTACTCAGAGCTGATTATTCGACCCTAAAGGGGTGCATGGGATTGCTACAACTACTTATGCTTGTAGAAATCATCAGAAGTCGAAAATCAGTTATAACAAAATGTTATGCAAAAAACTACTAGTAATAGTCTTTCGGTCTTTTTCTACCGTAACGAAACATAATACGTAATCAAGTAATCAGCTTTTTGAGTGTTGACGATTCTGCTTACTAAGACTTAACCAGAATCAGATAACCAACTCCCAAACTGCTTATTTCACCATATTTAAAACTGCTTATATGTTTAATTATCAAGTATGGACCTATTTATCGAAACTTCTTATTTCACTCTCAATCACCCTAAACTGCTTATTCGTTTTTAAAAATGCAATAACTAGTTTAGATTCTAGATATACATCCCAAGCACATTCTAAGCAAGTAATTATAACCAGTTTGTTCCCATCCAAACATTCAAAAGTCAAAACTGTTGTATCAAAACGCTAAGCTACAACCACCACCCAGAGGTCCTGCTAGCCATGCCAACCTTCCCAAAAAGGGAACGGCTTTACCCCGTCGGTCAAAAGGTCGGAAACCATGGTTACCCAAAAATAAAACAGCCTTAGGGGGTGTTTGGGTAAAATCACGTTTGCAAAACCACGGTTGCAAAAAGTAGGTCCCTACCTCCGGTTGCAAAACTGCGTTTTCAGTAGCAAAATCACGTTTTCAGAAGTATTTACCAAACACTCAAAACTGATTATTTGCGTTTTCCAATCGCAATAATCATATAATCCATCTCCAAACGCAATCCCAAACACCTCCTTAGCTACAACGTAATCCCTAACAACCCCTAAAATAAACAAATGGCCTTCATCTAAACACCAAAAACTAATAATCTACTATTTGAAAACACAATCTCAAACACCCTCTAAGCATATAGATATACAATTGCTAATTTAGCGGGCTTATGGCTTATTTGGTTTTCGGCTTATGTTTCTTAAGCTCACTTTTTGTGGCTTATTTTGAAACATTTCGGCTTATATAGGCTTATATTACGGGGGTGTTTGTTTAACTGTTTAAGCTTATATAGCGGGCTTATGGCTTATGTGGTTTTCGGCTTATGTTTCATAAGCTCACTTTTTGTGGCCAATTTTGAAACTTTTCGGCTTATATAAGCTTATCAATGATAAGCTTATACAATAAGTTTCAAAATAAGCCACAAAAAGTGTAGCTTATGAGACATAAGCCGAAAGCCACATAAGCCATAAGCCCGCTATATAAGCTTAAACAAACACCCCTTACATGATAAACCTATATAAGCCGAAAAGTTTCAAAATTGGCCACAAAAAGTGAGCTTATGAGACATAAGCCGAAAGCCACATAAGCCATAAGCCCACTATATAAGCTTAAACAAATACCCCCTACATGATAAATCTATATAAGCCGAAAATTTTCAAAATAAGCCACAAGCCCACTATATAAGCTGAAATCTATAAAACCCAAAATTAAAAACTTATTAGAGAAAATAATTACAACAAAAAACCCATATATTAGAAATATAACTAAAATCCATCCTAATTAAATAATAGTAAAATAATTAAAAAAAAGTAAAAAAAGAATTATAATAAACTTACAGAGAAGAATGATGAGAGAACATTTCTTGTTCTTGATGTAAGAAATGTCGCCATTCTTGAAACCTCCAGAAACAAGAGTTTAGTTTCTGGGTAAAGATGAAAATTTTAAGGGATGGAATTAGATTTTTATTTCAATATCAGGGACTGAAAATGTAAATATGTGGGATTCTTTTACTTGTAATCTATAAAGGCCCAATAGTGTAATTTAGACATTTAGGTCATGGGCTACTTAAAGTTAAGTGGGCTTTCAACATTGTATATACAACTATATAGGGTGTGCAGAATTCGAGTTTCAGCAAAAAAAAATCGAAAAATGAAATCAAATAAAAAAAAATGAACCGGATTAAATATTTGGTTATCGGTTCAGGTTTGGTTATGGTTTTGATAAAATGAAAAACGAACCGAACTGAAAACTGAATGCACATAAATATATATATTTTTAAAAAATTTATATTAAAAAATATTAAAACTTTTTCATAATATAAATATAACGTTCTTTAAAAGTTTTAAATTTTTTTATGCAAGAAATCTATTTATTTAAACAGATAAATAATTAAAATTATGTAATTCCGGTTATGCGGTTCGGCTTCTGGTTCGATTTTCGGTTTTATCCAGGAAAAATTTTTAACAGAACTAACCAAACCGAATAAACCAAACAACACGATAACTGACCCGACCCGGACCCGAACCCGACGAAGCCTATTCAGGCCTGGTTACTCGGATCAATAATTTTATTCAGGCAAACCGAGTAACCCAACTACTAATAAGGTTGGGTATATTGAAAATGTTTGGCTAATTGACCCGAATAAGGGTTTTTTAATATATTCTTTAATATAATTTTTATAAATAATCTATTTAAACAAGTAAATTACATTTTACTCACATTCGGGTTGACCTGAACCCGAATGGACCCGATCCCGAATTGACCTAAACCCGACTAACTTAAATTCAATTAAGGTGTTTGATATGTGATTTTTAGCCTATCCGACTTTGACCTGCCCCGAATTTACCTGAACCCGACTAACCCGAATTCAATTAAGATCGTGTTCAGGTATGCGATTTTTAGCTTTGACCTGACCCGACCGAATTGACTCGTTTAACACCCCTTCTTACGTCTACCGACTGAGAACAATCTTATATACTACATTGCTATAAGCCCCCTTTAGAAACCAAAGAACTTAACTCCCTATGAGAACACTCTACGAATATGTCATTAAATAAAGGCAAATGATTTGCCCATCATTTTTTTTTATTCATACACACTTATCACAGCTTTAGACAATTGTACTGTATACACATCAAAGCTTTATCTGCTTATACATTTGGTGTACAAATCAAAAAGGAGTGTGTCCAAATCACTCCCCTTAAATAAGCTGCATTTATTATTGTCATTTTTATGTGGTTGAAGCTTCTCATGTAAGAACAAGTTTCTTTTAGAATTATACTCGAGATATAAGAAGGTTGCTCCTTATAAATGATGAAATACTTATTTTGATCCCGTTTGCGTGTCATAACAGCAGGGAGGCTTTTTAAGGGAACGGGCTAGTTTATGTTTGTATTGCGTTTGTTCTGCATATCTTTTGTAGCATGGACGGATTCTTATGAAGACCGAAAAGGGCAGTGCCCCCCTAAGAATTTGGGCATCATGTGTAAAAAATAGTTACTTTGTCTTGTAATTTAATACCAACACCGTTACTGTAGAATTTATTATTTTGGCCTTCCCGAATAAAACTATCTACATTTCGGCCTCCTCATATTCCGTTTGAAGTTCCGTCTATGATTTAAGTGTTTAAATATAAACAGTGGTATCAGATATGTTGCTTCTTGTATCGCGTTTGTTGTGTAAATCGACATCTCAAGTTATACCAACCTAGACTACATCTTAGAAAGAACAAATGCATATATATGAAAAACTATGTTGGGGTACTCTAAAAACATGTCACTATATTTATTATTTAACACTTAAAAAACATGTAACTATTTCAAGTATCAACACTTTGAAATAAGTGGTGTAACGTACGAGCACTTGCTTCTTTTATGCACAAAAGGTGCTTCTTTTCGTAGTACATGTACTTGCACCTCTAAACTCTTTTACCACCACGTGATAAAAAGTAGATTGTAAATAGGAATATATATATATATTTTTTTTGTGATCAATGAAATTTTTTCTTATAAGGCTGAAAGTAGTTGTGGTGACTCATTCACCGCCACTTAAGCTTTCTATCTCCTCTTATTTTCACTCATTCTCACTAACCATACATCTGTTTTTGTCACCCTCATCCACCTTTATAAAAATATATCCCATTAAATACCTCACACACACTCAATCACCTTTATAAAAATATATCTCACACACAGTTACAAACCAAATATTTAATAATAAAACATCCACTATGGTCTCACTTTTTCACCTCTCTCACTGTGTTGAGTAATTCACCAGACGAATGCAAATTTGATCGTGAGTGGGACATTCATTTTGGAAGTCACCACAGTGAGTGGGTCACTCACTCCTCAACTCACTACCACTCCCTCTAGTCAAATATATAAAACAGATAAGGAGATTACTTGCATTTTTAGGTGCATAAAACGTAGAAAGGATCACATAAATCTTAGGTTTTACCCAATTCGAGTATGTATGACGGTGGGTTCAAAGCGATATACTAGTCGGCAAAAAAGATCATGAACCATTGTAAACAAATAATCATATTTAGTTGTTTTGGGCCTTTGGCAACCAGTTTATTACTTAAATCAACTAAAACAAGATGTTGATATAGAATTCCTTATTACGTGCCACACAAACGTACTTTTTATAATAAGTCGTTGAAATTGGTTATCTATGACTATCACACACGTACTTTTTATATAATATCATCTTTTCGAATCACTATAGATAGATAGTTGCTCGTAAAATATTCAACCCAAGCTATTTATTCTTTT
>LBNU01025275.1:0-17786 GCA_014162995.1 Artemisia annua
AGGTGGTTCCACAACTCTTGAGCACTTGCATCACATTCCAGCTTAGTGTATATGGCATTGGGAAGAGCGGTAGTGATAAACCAGGCAGCTTCCTTGTCAGCATTGTATTGATCAAGTTCAGTACCAGTCAGAACATCATGAGTTTGAAGTGTGATATTTCCTTCAGTATCAGCAATGAACTTCATCTGATATGGTCCATCTTTGATTGATTTCAGGAGTAGATCAGAATGTGGACGATTTTGAAGCCATTGCAGAAATCTATCTTTCCAAACATGGTATGGTCCTGATAGCATAAATGGAGGAGTATATGCAGTTCCACGCAGTAGATGTTGACGGGCATTGATGTATAGTGGATGTTGAAATGGAGCTTCAGAGTATGGTACGTAAGACATGATTGAAAAACTTGTGGTATGGATCTTGTAGAAGGTATAGTGCTTGAGACAATTCTTAGAAAACAAAACCCAAAATGATTTCGATACTTGGTTATTTGATGATTTCGATAAACTGTTAAGGTCCAGGTAATCTCGAAAAACTGAAGTTCTCGATAAAATAAGTAGGATCTCGATAACTCACGTTGTTCTCGATAAAAGGAATTTATCGAGAAATGTTGGAGACAATTATCGAGATCTTTGGTTCTATGAATGCAAATTATGTTTTCGATGTTTCTGAAAGTAATTTCGATAGAGTCACAAGATTTCGAAAACAAACAATTGATTTCGATAACTGGTGAAGTTCTCGATAACCACAGGTTCTCGATAACAAGTATCCAAAGTTTCGAGATTATACAATAACGAAACTATCCAATAAGTCGAAGTGTTTTCTTTCTTATACAAGAGAGAAAAGCACTGAGTAAGCAACAAAAACACTTAAGTAGTAATATCGAAGGTTCTCGATAAAAGAGGGTTTAAGGTTCTCGATAAAATGGGGTTTTAGAGGTTCTCGATAAGTTGCCCAAAACGTAGATTTTTCTTTTGTGAAAAAGCAAGCCTAAAACGAGTTTTTAATCCAAGATTCTTGTACAACTAACATTAAAATGATGAAATCTTAATGAAAGTTGCAAACTTGAACTTTTTAACAAAAATTATAAAATTTTCGATAAATAGTACAAGTTTGTACGAATCTTAAAAAACCCAAAAATTTTGAAACTTTGTTGTTTGTTTTGGTTTCTAACACAAGTTTGTAATCAAATATGTGATAAAAACACAAAAGAAGCAAGAAAGTTGGAAAATTTTTGAATCTAACGAGACTAAGAACAAGTTTTGGGGCGTAAAATCACAAAAAATAAACTACACCTTCTTCTAGCGATTGATACCACTTGTTAGGTCACCATATTAGTAAACACAAGTATTCTAATGAAAGAAATGAGATGAGAAATAGACTTGGTTGATTAAGATCAATATAAAAGATGAAAGAACAAGAGTTTCCTTAAGATATGAAATTAACCAACAATATTAAAGAGTTACATAGCGTCCTATTTATAGGAGGAGGATAGGGCAACACTCCCTTCCTTTCCTATCATCTAGACGTATGGGCTTTGAGGCCCATTGGACATTTATTGATCTCGTCTTATAACCATACGAGTATTAAGCTAAAACGTAAATAAAACTGATAATACTAGCAACCTATTACATTTATTGAAATGACCGAGACTTGACCGAATAGTTGAAAACTATGATCCTAACCTCATACACTTTACGTGTCTTATTATCCACCTTCCATCTTGATATCCCACAAGTTGGACAAACAGTCAACTCCTTGTTAGTCTTCCAGTAAAGAATGCAGTTATTGCTACATACATGTATCTTTTCGTATCCTGATCCCATCATTTTCATTAGTTTTTTGGCCTGATAAGTTTTTTCAACCATTTCATTACCAGCTGGTAGCATTTTTTTAATCAATCCTAGTAATTCAGTAAGGATCTTATCAGAAGCTCCATACTTACCCTTCACGTTGAGTAGTTTAACTATTGCGGACAACTTTGTGAAGTCAGAACATCCTTCATAAAGTGGCTTCTCCGCGTCTAATAATAGTTGTTGAAACTTGTCAAGGTCACCCTCATCAAAATTTTCTTTCGTAGCATTAACCATTTCTACTGTTGCTGGGCCATCTGTTGGAATTTCTGAATGTGACTCCATGTCGAAATCCGTGTCGTCAACAAACTCTGTTTCTGCATTATCAGGTATTTGGGATGTTGTTGCTTGCTCATCCCTTTCTCCATGTTTATCCCATTTTGTGTATTTTAGATCAATCCCGTGGCAGAATAAATGGAACTCCACGTCATCCACTAATTGCTCTACTTTGTTTAAACATCCGGTACACGGACATGGCATCTTAAGCTCTCGTCGTATATTAACTCGTGGGTCGATGTTCTTCATCTTCTGCTAGTACTGTACTGCATACTTAATAAACGCTGCCACGCCATCAATATATTGATTTTTGGTCCTACTACTTGTCATCCAAGACTTGTCCATGCTTTTGTTGATCAAATGATAACGTATATATATCCTACAAGTTACAAGTTAAACCAATATAAGCATATAAGAAGCTTGTTAGGATCATAGTTTTCAACCATTCAGTCAAGTCTCGGTCATTTCAGTCAATGTAATAGGTTGCTAGAATTATCATAATTAGTTACGTTATTTAGTTACTCGTATGGTTAATGTTTAAGTCTAATATGGTGTCCAATGGGCCTTGAAGCCCACGAACTAGTATGATAGGAAGGAAGGGAGTGTTGCCCTATCCCTCTCCTATAAATAGGACACTATGTATCACTTTACAAATGTTGGTTAATTTCATATCTTAAGAAAACTCTTGTTCTTTCATCTTTCATATTGTTATTAATCAACCAAGTCTAATTCTCATCTCATTTCTCTTATAAGATTACTTGTGTTTACTAATATGGTGACCTAACAAGTGGTATCAATCGCTAGAAGAAGGTGTAGTTTATTTTTTTGTGTTCTACGCCCCAAAAACTCGTTTTTTATCTCGTTAGCTTCAAAAATTTTGCAACTTTCTTGCTTCTTTTGTGTTTTTATCATATATTTGTTACCAAACTTGTGTTAGAAACCAAAACAAACAACAAAATTTCAAAATTTTTGGGTTTTTAGATTCGTATAAAAATTTGTACTTTTTATCGAAAATCTTCAAATTTTTGTTGAAAAGTTCAAGTTTGCAACTTTCATTAAGATTTCATCATTTTAATGATAGTTGTACAAGAATCTTGGGTTAAAAACTCGTTTTAGGCTTGCTTTTTCACAAAAGAAAAATCTGCGTTTTGGCTTCTTATCGAGAACTTTAAAACCCCATTTTATCGAGAAACCTTAAACCCTCTTTTATCGAGAACCTTCGATATTACTACTTAAGTGTTTCTGTTGCTTGCTCAGTGCTTTTCTCTCTTGTATAAGAAAGAAAACACTTCGACACATTGTATAGTTTCGTTATTGTATAATCTCGAAACTTCGGATACTTGTTATCGAGAAACCTGAAGGTTATCGAGAACTTCACTACTTATCGAGAACACTTACCTGTTTTCGAAATCTTGTGAATCTATCGAAATTCCTTTCAGCAACATCGAAAACATACCTTGTCTTCATAGAACCAAAGATCTCGATAATTGTCTCCAACATTTCTCGATAATTTCCTTTTATCGAGAAAAACGTGAGTTATCGAGATCCTACTTGTTTTATCGAGAACTTTAGTTTATCGAGATTATCTGGACTTTAACAGTTTATCGAAATCATCCAATAACCAAGTATCGAAATCACATTGGGATTTGTTTTCAAAGATTAGCCTTAAGTACTATACCTTCTACAAGATCCATAAACCACAAGTTTTCAATCATGTCTTACGTACCATACTCTGAAGCTCCATTTCAACACCCTCTATACATCAATGCTCGTCATCATCTACTGTGTGGAACTGCATATACTCCTCCATTTTTGCTATCAGAACCATACCATGTTTGGAAAGACAGATTTCTGCAATGGCTTCAAACACGTCCACATCCTGATCTACTGCTAAAATCAATCATGGATGGACCATATCAGATGAAATTCATTGCCGACACTGAAGGAAATATCACACTTCAAACTCGTGATGTTCTGTCTGGCACTGAACTAGATCAATACAATGCTGATCATGAAGCTGCATGGTTTATCACTACCGCTCTTCCTAATGCCATGTACACTAAGCTGGATGTTGATGCAAGTGCTCAAGAGCTGTGGAACAACCTTGCTATCATGCACAGTGATGAGGACCCTACTGTCATTACTGATAGACTCATTCAATCTTGCTTACAAAGAAAGTTTCCTAAGACTATTCTTCCTGCACCAATCATCATTCATGGGTTCACCTACACTAATGAAGGCTTTGTCTTAGACAACTCTAGTGAGCATACTTCAGAAGATCCTCATACTCATCAAATAATTATGCAACAGTTTGAGCAACTTGGTGTGTCATCCACTGCACTTACTTGTGCACCATCTGAAGCATCACAACCTACTCCTCACAGCAGTGCTTACTATCTTCAGAAGTACCTCTCAGCTCTCAAAGATGAAGCAATTGCACGAAATCAACAGCAAAAAGATCAGATGACTGTTATGGACACTACTGCTGATATGATATTGATGGCTGACACAGAAGAAGCTCATGTAACAGACTCAGGCCCAGTGTATGACACTGACGGTCAGTCTGAGGTATGTGATAACTCATGTCTCATTCACGACATTGTCTCCCATTCTGTCTCCGAAACGAATGAGGTCCATGTTGTTCAATCTGATTCACCGTTATCTACTCATGAGAATGATCCAATGTCCACAGTGGTTATATTTGATGACTATGATCAAATGAATCCAGTTGTTACATTTGATCATCCTGCTATCACACTGACTAATGATAACGATGGTCAACTTGAACCACATGAACCTTTGAACGATTCAGAAACAGAACTCAGACAACTTCTTTTGATTAGTCAAAATCAGAATATCCAATGCCAGGGGTTGAAGGCAAGATTAAAAGCTAAGGTTAAACTTTTATCAAGAGAACTTGAGCATAGTAAACTACAACTTAAGATTTTTGAAACAAAAGATGCTCATGAAACAAGCTTAGATCTTATCATTCAAAACGCTAAAGACTTACATAATAAACTAAGCATGATCAATGAGGCTCCTTTATTTCAATACTTTAGATCTGTCATTAATGAAATTAAGTTGATAGACACTGCCATTGAACGCAATTCTGAAGTCACGGTTGCAAACTTCATGTCACCCGTTGCTAAAGAAAGGCGTGAAATGTTTGAAACTCAATTTTCTCCACCGCTTAAACGTTTGTATTCACACACCTGGTATTGGGAGCAAGAATTAAAAAAGGAAGTCAAAAACATTCTCAATGTTTGTCACGAAACCGAACGGTCAGTTTTTAAACTTAAACGTCAAAATCAGTTTTTGCAAAATGAAAATGATCGTCTCATGGAACGAGTCCTCATTGATGATATTATATCTGTGGTAATGAATTCTCTTTATGAATGTGGTACTGATATACTTGTTTCTGAACACTGTGATGATATTGGGTTGTTGAATAAACATGTTGAGACATTAAAAAATGAGAACATGAGTCTCCGACAACAAAATGATGAAGTGCAGAAAAAACTTTCAGATGAAAATTTTCAACTCAACAAAAAACTAGAATGGTGTCAAAACCAAAGTCTTGTTTTTGAACTTGAATTGCAAAATCTTAAAACTTCGACATCTTTTTCAAATGAAAATGAGGAACTTAAAAGTCAAATTTCTAAATATGAAAAAGAGATTGCTGAATTGCAAGAAGTAACAGATTTTTGGCAAAAGAGTCGAGATGAATATTTCTACTTAAACAGAAAGCTTGACAGCACCATTCAAGACAAAACGCACATCATTATTAACTTGAAGGAGAAAATTCAAAATCTTGAAAAGGAAAAGTCTGCAAATACTAAGATAGTGGCACCAGGAAAACATAGGACAGATAACACTCGTAAGGATACAGCTATTCATGATTCTAACATGGGTTCTTCCACCTCTCCAGGACGAGTTATCCCTCCTAGCGTTAGCAGATCCAAGCACCAAAAACAGAAAAAGAAGAATAGGAATTTGCGACGTAAGAGAGAGAACTTAAAAGCTATGGAAGTAGAAGCTCAACCTAGGAGTTTGAATAATGATCATGTTACTATAGATTTAGATTGTGATTTGGCAACTTGTAATCCGAATCTGTTTGAAACGAATGATGTATCTCGTACTTCTTTATCGTTTAATGCATCTTGTGTGTTTTGTCGTAAATCTATGCTATCTGGTGATCACTCTAAGTGTGTTGCTACTTCTATTTTAACACGTCTTAAGAAACTTACAAAAGGCAAAAAATCTAGGCCCACTACTGCTTCAAAATCTAAGCTAGGATTAACGCCCCCTGTAGTTTCTGAGGATGTAGTTGCTACCCCTGTAGTTAAGCCCAGCAATCCTAAGAACTTGCCTTCACTTAGCGAATTCACTAAGAAGAAAGCGCAATCTAGTTGGAAGTGGCAGCGTTGGTTAACTAAGATGCATAATTTTGCTTGGATTCCTAAAGTTGTTATATCATGTGTTTCTAACCAACCGGAACCCACTACTTCATCGGGTTCCACCCTTACCATTGTGCCATCGTCGTCTCCTTCGTGTGATGCAGGTGGTGCAAATCATTCTCTGGATTGTTGATAGCGGATGTACCCGACATATGACAGGCGATCTCAAACTGTTAAGAAACTTTGTATCAAAGTTCATTGGTACTGTCAGATTCGGGAATGATCACTTCGCTGCTATTATGGGGTATGGAGATTATGTCAGTGGGAATATTGAAATCAGCCGTGTATACTATGTTGAAGGTCTTGGTCACAATCTCTTTTCAGTCGGTCAGTTTTGTGACGGTGACTTAGAAGTTGCATTCAGGGAGAAAACTTGTTTCGTACGTGATCTACAAGGGAACGATCTAATGTCCGGCACTCGCAGCAACAGTCTTTATACCATTTCAATGTCTGATATGATTGCTTCCTCTCCCATCTGCTTACTTTCTAAGGCCGAATCTACAAAATCATGGTTATGGCATAAACGAATGTCACATCTCAACTTCAAAACCATGACTGATCTGGCTCGACACAAATTGGTTGAAGGACTCCCCAGATTCAGATACGCTAAAGATCACCTTTGTCCTGCTTGTGAACAAGGGAAGAGCAAACGTGCACATCTTGCTTCAAAACAAGAACCCAGTACGGATCATGTTCTTCAGCTATTACATATGGATTTGTGCGGACCAATGAGAGTACAAACGATCAACGGGAAACGTTACATTCTTGTCATAGTAGACGACTTCTCAAAATGGACTTGGGTCTACTTTCTTCGTACTAAAGACCAAGCTCCATCCATGATAGTCACTTTTCTCACCAAAATTCAAGTTCAGCTTAGAAACACCGTCAGAATCGTCAGAACAGACAATGGAACTGAATTCAAGAATCAAACCCTTCGGGATTATTTTGAGAAGGTAGGTATTGTTCATCAAACATCTATTGCTCGGACTCCCGAACAAAATGGCGTGGTCGAAAGACGAAACCGTACTTTAGTGGAAGCCGCCCGCACAATGCTGATCAATGCACAACTACCAGACTATCTTTGGGCAGAGGCCGTCTCAACAGCATGTTATACCCAGAATCGATGTATGATCAACAAACGACACAATCGCACACCCTATGAACTTGTCCACAAACAAAAGCCCAATGTTCAACACTTTCATGTCTTTGGTGCATTATGTTACCCGAACAACGATCGTGATGACTTTGGAAAGCTTAAAGCTAAGGCTGATGTAGGAATCTTTATTGGCTATTGTGAGAATTCTAAGGGATTTCGGATATACAACCGTCGGACCAGAGAGATTCAAGAGACTATACACGCTAATTTTGATGAGCTCACTGATATGGCTTCTGAGCGCAACAGCTTAGGACCCGAACTTAACCGTTTAAATTTCCCAGATCATTCAGCTGCACCTTTACCTTTAACCCGTCAAGAATTGGAAACGTTGTTCACTTCACTGTTTGATGACTATTTTGAGAATCGTGCACAAAATGTATCCACCGATTCCGCTGCTCAACCGGCCACTATTCCAGTGCCTGATACACCCGTTACTACAACCACTGTAGAAACTGATGCACCTCCAACAGATTCACCAACAGCAGATGAACAGAGAGACTCCAACTCATACAATGCACCTGAAGATCTGAATCAACAAGAAGTACCTGAACCTGCAAATTACGATCCCAATGCATTCTTTAATCCGTTTGCACCGACTCCCAACCTTTTCGATATTCCAGAGTCGTCAACACGGGACTTGGAATCGACTAATGTGCAGCAGTTCCATAACCCTCACCCTTCAACACATCATTGGACACGTGATCACCCAATTGTCAACATTATTGGTCATCCCCAAGCTCCAGTGATGACTCGACAGAAACTTCACTTCGATGCCGAACACTGCATGTATGCACTCACCATCTCTCATGCCGAACCAAAAAGCATCAAGGAAGCAATGACACATTATAATTGGATTGAGTCTATGCAAGAGGAATTCGACCAATTCAAAAGACTAGAAGTCTGGGAATTAGTTGAAAGGCCGGATCGAGTTTATGTGATTGGACTTAAATGGATATGGAAAAATAAGTTGGACGCAGAAGGTAATGTCATACGCAACAAATCCCAATTGGTAGCTAAAGGTTATAGTCAGGAGGAAGGAATCGACTTTGAAGAATCTTTCGCACCCGTGGCTAGACTTGAAGCTGTATGGATTTTTCTGGCATATGCAGCTCACAAAAACATGATCGTGTACCAAATGGACGTCAAAACGGCATTTCTGAATGGTCAGTTACGTGAGGAGGTATACGTCAGTCAGCCGGAAGGATTTGTAGACCCAGAGCATCCAAACCATGTCTATCGACTTAAGAAGGCTCTCTACGGTCTCAAACAAGCCCCCAGGGCATGGTATGACAAACTTACTGCTTTCTTACTTGCTAATGGTTTTACCAAAGGTTTGATAGATCCAACTTTATTTATCCAAAGACACGGGGAAGACGTTTTAATCGTACAAATTTACGTAGACGACATTATTTTTGCATCTACGAACAAAAAGTATTCTAATGCTTTTGCAAAATTAATGAAACTAAATTTTGAAATGTCAATGATGGGTGAACTTACATTCTTTCTAGGATTACAAGTTCATCAATCTCCCCGTGGTATTTTCCTAAGTCAATCAAAATATGCTCTTGAAATAATAAAGAAACATAGAATGACCAGTTGTGACACATACAATACCCCAATGTCAAACACAACTAAGTTAGATGCGGATTTACATGGGAAAATGGTAGACCCCACAAAATACCGTAGTATTATTGGGTCGCTCATGTATCTAACCGCTAGCAGACCGGATATTGTATTTGCTGTGTTTATGTGCTCTCGCTATCAGTCGCGTCCTACTGAACGTTACCTCAATGAGGCTAAACGAATCCTTCGATACGTGAAAGGAACCATTCACATGGGGATCTGGTATCCGAAGGATTCTGGTTTTGAACTAATTGCTTTTTTCAGACGCTGATCATGCAGGGTGTATGGATACACGCAAAAGTACTTCTGGTGGTTTACAGTTTTTTGGAGACAAGCTTGTGTCTTGGCAATCTAAGAAGCAGGACTGCACTTCACTCTCATCTACTGAATCAGAATATGTGGCTATGGCTGCCTGCTGTGCTCAAATCATTTGGATGCGTACGCAGCTGATGGACTATGGCTACTCATTCGAGAAGATTCCGATGTACTGTGACTCAAAAAGTGCCATTGCTATTTCCTGCAACACGGTTCTACATTCCAAGTCTAAGCACATCGATCTCCGATATCATTTCATCAAGGAGCATGTCGAGAAGGGTACAGTAGAGTTATACTTCGTGGGTACAGAATACCAATTGGCAGACTTGTTCACTAAACCTTTACCACCGGCTAGGTTTACTGAACTCGTTCACCGAATTGGTATGCGTTGTTTGACTCCAGATGATTTAAAAACTCTTCTGGAAAACAATTAATGGAGTCAAACACCAAAAATATCTTTTGTAAATATTTATTCAAAAACAAAAGAAAAAATTGAAAAACCATAAAAACAACAAAAAGATTTTCTTTCATTTCGTTTCGTACTTTTATTTCATTTTGTTCACAAATGCAAGCACACGATCTCGTTCAATACTTTGGTCTCTCAAAATTTTCCATATTTTTACGATCAAATGTTGAGGGGGAGAATGTTCGTCAAAATTTCTCAAATTTACTCAAAGACGTGCACTTGCATTTTGTTTAAAAACAAAAGACTTTTTGCTTTTTATTTTGGTGGTAATTCACGTATTACAGTTATGTCAATTAAATTTGACATTTCTTCCTATTAGGATATACCTTAGATGTAATTGTTGCCATAAGTCGTTAACTTAACCGTTAAAGCAATTATCTAGGACTTATTATAGAAAACATGTAGTTAAGGGACTAAATATGCCAAGTTGTGTAAGTTTCAAAAGATTTCTCACCCAACTATTCACCCCCCCCCCCGTTTTTTTCATAATTATCAAAAACAAAATCAATTTTTCTTTCTTTAACATCACACGGCTCAAATCAAAACCACTAATCCGTTCTATAAATCTTCAAAAGGTAAATCATTTCATGATCTTTACATTAATATAACATAGGGTTTTCATGGAATTGGAAAACTATTGGTTAGATTTTGAGTGGTCTTGATTTCGAGTTCTAGGGCTTGCGTTAGGCTATAGAGATCACAGATTCTTGTTGTTTAGGTTGATTAGACATAGGGCTTTTGTTCCTTTAAACTGATGTTTTGTTTGATCTTAGTGGTGGGAATAGTATGTTAGGATCTTAGGAACATATCAGTATGCTTGAATTGTTACAATTTCATGTATGGTTGAATCTAGATGTTCTTAGGGTTTCGAATATTTGGGTATTTTCAATGTGTTGTTGTTTGTTCTAATTCAGTGCTCATATCATGTTTGTATATGCTTGAATTGTAGGAAATCAGTGATACAACAACATGATTCAACTTATCTTGTAATCTAGATAATTTAGGGTTTATACAAGTTTTTCGAAAACATGCATATGTTTGATGTTTGTGTTTTTAACATTGGTTATATGCTTATTTGCATCAGGTTCACACAAGGAAACAACTAAATCATTCAAACGTATGTCATCATGCAATCTTGAAATTTCTTGTATAAGAAATTTCGATAAGTGGAAACTTTATCGAGAACATTTATCGAAATCATTCGATAAGTTATCGAGAAACCTCATAACGGATGTTATCGAGATCTTTTTATAACTTATCGAGATCTTTCAATAAATGTTGTCGAGATCTTTGAGTTTTCGAAAACCCATAATTATCGAAATCCTGGAAACCGTGGTTATCGCAAACCTTGGATTCTTGAGTTATCGAGAACCTTTGCATTGACAAGTTATCGAAATCTTTCAGTTTGAAAGTTATCGAAAACACTCAATGCAAATGTTATCGAGATCACTGAATTGGAGAGTTATCGAGAACACAGATTTGCAAGTTATCGAGATCACACTTAGAATAATTTTTTAAAAGTTTGTATAACATGTAAACTTTATAAAAACTAAGTTGTATTCTTGTGAACTTGTATTCATGTATATGTGACCATTGCATCATTAACTTGTGGATGTTTAGTGATTGTGTAATCTATTAGATGTACTTAATTTGCATAATGTGTTTTGAATGCTTATCGTTACGTCTTAGATTATATGCAATTTATCATCATCATAACAACATCTCACGTGTTTAATGAACTTTGCATGCAAAATGGAATAGGAATGGCCTTAAGTATCAAACTCAAACGTTAACTTACAAACTAACAAGTTGAATGTTTGATCTTATGACATTACATTTTCAGTACACAATGGCTCAACAACAACAACAAGGAGAAAATGCACCAGCACAGAACCTTCCACTCATCACTTTTGGTGAAATTGTTCCTGCTGACTACAATGTTAGTATTGGCAACAACAACGCTCGCATCGACTTCAACAAGCTCAGAATTACTGAAGATTCTTGCCGGATAGTCAAAGACGTTCTTTTGGCACATCCATGTAAGAGCATGCTAACGAAGTCTGCTTCTGTTCCAACCTTCTACATCCACCAATTCTGGTACACTGCTAAGGTCAACTTGGACGATGCTTCATTCAAAGTCACTCTTGAACGACAAGAGTACGAAGTTGATCTTGATGTTCTAAGGACGGTTCTCATGCTTCCTACTTCCAAAGAGTTTGAACCAATGATGACAGAAATTGAAATACTCGACTACATGATTCAGCTTGGTTATGATCTAGAAGAGTCCTCCAAGTTAATATTGTCCAAGTTCAACGTCAAGTATCTACCTCAACCTTGGAGAACTTTTTACATGCTAATCATTAGATCAATCACGGGACGGAAAAGTGGTCATGAACATCCCCAACTATCCCATCTGCAAGCATTTTGGGGGATGATGAGCAAGGCTAACATAGACTTTGCCGACCCAATCATGAGCGACATCGTCTTTCAGATCCACACAACTGGTCGAACCATGATTCCTTTCTTGAGGTTCACCAAAATGCTCATTGACTACCTCTGCGGCAAAACTCCTGAGTTTCGCCAAAGAATGTTTGACCGTACCGAAGACAAGCACAATGTTGTGGACGATTACAAGATTGCTTTCGTCAAGTCTATTCAGTTCACTCCAAGGACTAGTGGCGTGAGAATACCAGACAATCTTCTGAATGACAAAATTCTTGTATCTTCGAACTACCGAATCTACGACTTGGCCTACAAAGCCGGGAGAGTAGGCATTTCAGAAACCGAAGAAATTCCTAGATACATAAGGGAAACTCGCAGCAAGAGAGGTGCAAAATCTGGAAGCACCAGCAGTACTCCAACTTCTAAACAACCTAAGTCCAAGCCTGCTGCAACCCCGAAACGAAAAGTCATTAGGAAGAAAGTCGCCACACCTGAACCATCACCACCACCATCAGAAGCTAGTGGGTCAGAATTTGGCTCTGAAACCGAAACCGAAACTGATGAAGAAGGGGACTATGAAAGAAGGTATACAGCTCAAGAGGATCCTGAACTCGAACTGGCAAAACAAATAAGTCTAGGAACACTCACTGAGCAACAACAACAACCTAGAGGAAAAGGAATAGTCATCCGTGAACCTGGGCATGATGATGAAGAAACTGTACAACCTGAACCTGAACCCTTGCCTGACAAAGGTAAACTGAAAAGCATTATCGTTGACACACGAAACCTGGAAAAGGAAGAGCAGAAAAAGATCAAATTGGCTGCTCGTCTCAACCTTCAACTACTACAAGCTCATCAGCAACAACTTGAACTCCAAGCTAGAGAAGGTGGTTCTAGCCGTACCATGATATCTCCAACAGCAACTGAAACAACAACCGAACAACCGGAAAAGGATGCTGAGGGAAACACTATCATGAAAGACGCTGGAGAAGAAAAGGCTGCAGATGAACAACTAAAGGAAACTGAGACAACACCTCCAGAGTTCGAAGCCAAAGGTCAGGAAGAAAAGGAGTTGACTGAGAAAATATTAGAGGAAACGGCAGAGGAAAATCTTGATGATCAGCCTAATAATCAAGATCAAGATGAACAATTCTTCGATGCCGACATGCCATCACCGCCAAAGGAAAGGTCTCCGACACCCGAACAACCTCCAATCCCTCAAGCAGAATCAGACAAACAAGCAGAATCATCATCATCATCAGACCAGTCACCACCACCATCACCAAAAGCAAAGTCAATTCCAATACCGAGAATGAAGAAAGCTAGTCTGAAAACAACCAAGGCATTTTTACGGGCAAGGCATGCTGCGGGAACTTCAAGAACTAGGAGAACACCACAACAACACGATGGTGATCTTCAAGTCCAAATGAAGAAGATGACAACATTGGTTGCTCAGCTCTCAGATGAAGTAAAAGAGCTAAAGCAGACAAAAGCTCAGGTTGATAAGTACAAGCAAGCTGATATGAGTAAGATGATCAGAAAATACACCAATGACTACTTGGCTGAGAATCTCGTGACTGCAGTATCTCCAGAGTTGTTTGAACTTCTGAGACCCATCAGAAAAGAGCTGAACACCAGGATTCAAGAAAACATCGTCAAAACGCTTCAGTCAACACCTTTCTACCTTCAAACGAACAGGCCTCCTACTGAGCCTGAGGATCTAACCGTAGAACAACTGGAAACTTTGTTAGCTTCCAAACTCACTGAGAAGGAAGAAAAGACCGATGAAGAAGCAGCATTGCTTGAATCCCTAAGGGCAACCGAGTCATGCAAAGAAGCCGCTGGCAGACGCAAACGTCCTAGGAAAGACGATGATCCGGACACAGACTCACAACGTAAGAGAACCAAGTCTAGCCGCGAACCATCATCATCCAAACAACCACCAGCATCAAAGGCTTCCACCCGCAAACCGCAAAGTTCAGCATCCAAGTCTGGACCCACAGCAGCAGAAGAACCATTCATGCTTCATCACGATGATCAACAGGAGGAACCACAACCTGTATCCACTCAAACTGAATCTCCTGAACCACAAGCTAGACCATCATCAACAACTCAGACTGAAAAGTCTAAGGGAAAGAAGCAGAAGAAGCACTCCAAAAGTTTCACATGGTTAGATGCTCCTGAGGTTCCTGAATCAGACTGGGTTACCACAATGATCAAAGCTCATCCACTGCTAGAAACCAAAGAACCACTCCCGGGCAATACTCTACAATACGCTCAGAGTATTCTTTCGGGTCTTCAGCTGGAAAAGGTGACAAAAGCTGAACTAAAGCGGATCAACAAGGAAGCTCGTGACTTTCTTAAGGCACGATCAGGAAACAAAATAGAGTTGGACTACCATTTGCAGAACATTGCATCAGGTTTATCAGACTCCTTTGATTGGCACAATCCGGAATGCAACTTTGATGCACATGGAAAGCACAACGAACCGTATTTCACCGACTGGACCAAACCTTTACCTCTTCAAGGCTTTGCTGACAAGCCTAGAATTCCGTATCGGTTCTTCTTCAACTACGATCTCCGCTACCTGCAACACGACATCAAAGCTTCCAAAGATCGCTACAAGTCTTCTTTACGGATTTCAGTACCAGCTGCGCGTTATGAGATTCCAAACATTGAAGAACCGCTCCTATTTTCAGCAACTCTATTGTGGAATACAACAGAGACGCGTTGTTTGGAATTCAGAACTGGTCAGAACGACGAAAGCTCGGCTACACTCACAGACGTGAACGTACATCCGGTGATGTGAAGCACAAAGGCCGAATCGTCGCAATAATGCAAATCCTGGAAGACAAACGGTTTGATTATGTCTACATGAAGGAAATAGTGGTTAAGAGGCAAGACGAACAACTCTACAAGTTTTGTGAAGCCGATTTCCCACATCTTTATCTAGATGACGTAGAAGATATGTATCTGGAGAAAGTTCAAGGAAGAATGAGGGGCTTCCCAACGTCAACTCAGTACAACTTCATCTCTTCCTTGCTCATGTACATAAGGCAACTGATCATCCGTGAACGTGTAGAAGATCTGCAGTTAGGTGTCGAAAGCTACCAGAATCATCTCAACTTGACCAAACCACAACTCATGATCGAAGAACTACATGACGCATCTCAGCTAATGATTCTCCAACAACCAAAGTTCGGGGTTACTTACCTCAACTCAAAGCATCAGCTACGGTTCATGCGGTTCGACGAGCTTCATAAATTCTGTGATGTTACCTTGCAAAGAGTTCGTGATGGTTTAGTGGAGAGATTGACGGACGATCTGAATAAGGTAAAAGAAGGAAAGCATACCCGTTGGAATTCTAGCACTCGAAGAATGGTAAAGAACTTCAACCATGCCATTGAAGAAAGGCTCAACCGGAGGGAGCAGATTCGGAGATTGGAAAGTTACATTGGGGTTCGTCCATCGTTTCCGATGCTGACATTTAAGAGGCCCAATGCAAAGTTCACCGACTTCAATGCCTTGACTTCATCTCAGACTTAAGCTTTTGGTATAACCTTTCTTATTTCTAATTCATTCTCATTCATTAAGGCTTGTGTACACATAACAGTGCACAACCCATACCTTGTAAAGAAAGGACCCTGTGGTACGCATCAGTGCTACAATCCTAAGATAAGGAGCGAAGGCTTCTTACTTTTGAGTAGAATTTATCAAACTTTTCAGATTTTCACAATTCTACTCAAAAGACAAGTATTTCACCTCAATGAGTATCCACAAGTTGAGGGGGAGTACTTGTACCAAAACATCGTTCTTAAAATCTCAAATCTTTGATGATAACTCCCCATAAGACTCAAAAAGCATATTTTAATCAAAATCGTTTGCAAAAACAACATTTGATATGCTATTTTTGAGGGGGAGAAGAAGAAAATGATCAAAATATGATGTGGCAAAGTTGTATCTCACTCGAGCTCGACTCAGAATTGACCCAAGAATTGACGAAACAAAAACCGTTAGTATTCGAAAGGATTTATCCGAGTAGATTGTACCGTTTCGAGAAACTCTTTCTAGACGTTACTTTGACGGGTCTAACTTCCTTTATGGAATGTTTACAACTTCAAGGTAGTTATTAGGGCTAGTTGTCACCTAAAAACTGACAATGCATCCCTTTAACTAAGCAACGTAACCGTGTCCCTCGGGTACATGTCTATTAAGAGTGGATCAATTCTAAAATGCTAACTTCTCCCGCATGTGTTATTTTCCGCAAAATATTCATAAGCACATGTGGAGGGGGAGTATTTCATAAGAAAATAAAACCCTCAAAGTGTTATAAAATGTCTTTATTCACAAACACTTTGAGAGATTTTCAAATGAATGGTTTCAAAAGGCATCACTAGGATAGTCATGGAGTTATAAGGTGACTAAGCTTAGGAATAACTGTCCTACGATCCGCCTAAACCGGAGGGATCTACCCAAGGACATCACCAATAGTTAGTATTTAGAAGTCCTTAGGTATGATACGAATAAAGGAGTAATGAATGAAACGGAGAAAGAAGGGGTTGAAGAATTAAAAAGAAACGTTATGAAAAGGGTGAAAAGAAATGAGCCCTCCAAATTATTCAACCTTAGGGCAGACATCGGGTTCAATTCATATGCTACTGGTTGTTGCTAAGGCGACACCGGTATTGAAGATAAAAGACGTCATGGACCCAGTGACGCATGCACCTTAACCTTCTAAGTCACTCGGGTATCTCTCAAAAGAAACTTGTTTCATTCTCACGGGGAACCGTTGTAATCTATCGACCTTCTATTTAGAGTTGGTTGATATTGAAACAGGAGACCCTGCCCCAATCTCCACATAGGAAACCATAAGTTGCAGTAATTGAGTCTAGAGCCACGAGATACATCAAAGATCTCTTAGGTACACTTAGTAATCTTGCATTGGTTGTTCTACATCAATGGACACCAATTGTAAATTATCGAGTCCTTTGCAGATCTTAGCAATCTGCCTTGAACGTTCATGAGGGATTTACTTAGGTATTTCTCGAATGATTGAACGGAAATCCTACCAGGGTCAACATCAAATAGCCCTGACAGCAGGTCACTTCGGTAATTCCTCGTGGATTACGCTTAGTGTTTATGATGGCTTCAAATGGTCTACAGTCGTGGGGTGATCTCCAGCGACTCACCTAATCGTGGGT
>LBNU01025275.1:26096-41221 GCA_014162995.1 Artemisia annua
GGATGATCAATAGTCACACAAAATACACATTTGTTCACTTTAAAGAGCATATGGTCACACTTATTAACACTTTTGGCCACTTTGTTTTAAATTGTATGTGACTAACTCCAAAAAAGCAACACCCATTGCGTGACTAAATCATCACAAATGTCACACTTATTGTATATTCATGTGGCCAAAGGACTGGAAATAGTCACACATAATACACGTTTACTAGAAAGACTCATCTCAAATGTCACATATGTTATATATTTATGTGGCCAAAGGACAAACAATAGTTACTCTCAAAAAATATTCGTGTGACTATAAGGTATTTACGGTCACGGATAATGACTAATCCAACAAAACTTGTGCCTAATTTGTCACACATATTCGGGGTTTTGGTCAATCTTTTTCGATGGAAAAGGCCACGAACTCAACAACGTCACCATATGCCACCTACGGTGGCAGGACTTTTGGTGACACACGACGAAAAAAACGTGTGTGACTATATGCCTATCGTCATGCATTTTGGGCGTGACTGATAGAACTTTTTGTACCAGTGAAGAGTGTGAGAGGTGTTACAAAAACGCAACTCCAAGCACAAATTGATCAAGCAGATCAAAACCACCAATTAGCACAGCGGAATAGTACCAAGAACCTGAAAAATGATCAAGAAAAGATTAATATTACGAATTATCTTAGAAATCACCTGATCACTAAAATAATTGAAAAAATAATATCAATCAAATCAAGAAAAATAACCACCCCTGAATTAGAGTTCGATACAGTAAACCCTAATCAAGAAAATACCAACAACCAATCACCAGATCAACAAGACCCAATGAAAATCACTGATTAACACGTGTTAATCACAGCCAAACACCAAGAATAAAAAAACCCCAAATTTTTAGAAACCCTAAAAAATTGAGTTCTTCGATTAAACCGCAATTGATCCCCAAAAAACAAGATTCAACCACCCAAAACACGATTCACCACAAGATCTACACAGATCCAGTTTTAATTTTGAAAAGCCCCAAAAATTTTTGAAACCCTAATTTCCAAAAACTTTTAAAAATCAATCGATCTTCGTATCAAAGCCAACCTGTCTATGATACCATGTGGAAAAGTATACAAAGATCAATAGAACACAGTAATTTTCATACAACCAACGTCCCCTTATTTTATTCACAACATCAGAACACTACTTCAAATGTAGTGACTGGTTTTAAGTTCAAAACAATTACAAGAAAGAAAGAAAGAATCACTTGCAGATTACAAAACACAACTCAACGTAGAGAGAGAGAGAGACGAATACAGAGAGATAAAAGTGAGAATTATGAAACCCTAGATCTAATAAGAAGCTTATATAGCTGCTCTCTTTGATCTTCTAGTACTTGGCTCAGATAACCCTTCAACTTTAGCTCGTCTTCATATCCAGTCCCTGCACATATAAACAAAAGAAATACAAAGAAAAAACAACTATTCCATAATTACCTTATCAGTCCCCTGTATCAGTCCCTGTACTTAGTAATACTCAAAGTCAATGTACACAAGGCTTAGATTAGCCTTTTGAATAGGTCAAAACCGAAGAGATGCGTCTTAACTCAAATCAAACCTTTAACTGACGTTTCTCCCTCGACTCCTACAATGTTTCTATTTGGGAATGATACGTCATGGGATAATCGTAGTCGTGACACTCGTGAGTCGTGATTCACGTTCTTTACTCAACCAAGGGCGTGCTTTAATTTTGCTCGTGGTTTTTGTCTATTTGGTAAACTATGTAGATTTATGCATGATAGTTCGGCTCGTGTTACTCAGCCCAATAACCCCTTCTTTATGGCAAAATCAACAACATATGTGTTCCTCTGCTCCGATTCATATCATGCTACATCCAATGCTGTTGAATATCTCGTGTTAACAATAAAGAACCCTAAATCTCTAGAGAAGCTTCAACAAGAAGCGAGAAATGTGATCGAGAACAAAGGAAAGAACACAGGATGATCTTGATAAGCTCAAATATCTAAAAGCAGTAATAAGAGAGAGACTTAGATTCTAACCAGTTACACCACTATTAGTCCCATGAGAAGCAATTGATCGATGTTTTATAAATGGATAGGAGATACCCAAAAGTGTCAAAAACTATCGTTAACCACTAAATCTTTATTTGGATAAGTCCTTTTTTTTGTTTAAAAGGGATAAGTCTATTTTCACTTCAATAGAAAAATAGATGTTCACTAAGCTTTTCAAATCCATTAGAATTAGACGATCTTTGATTTAATACTGCAACTATGTACAACATCCATTGACTTGATGACTTCTGATCTTTTAAAATTGAGACGACGTTTTGATACCTGTGAGAGTTAATAGTGATTTGTAGATGCTCCATACCTGTTACATGCGATTGGGTTTGTGTGTTCAAGGGTTTTTAATTTAATTTTAACAAAAATATGATTTTTTGAACTTGGACATAATATGTTTTTCTTCCACTTAAATCCCTAATGGGTTGGTCGCATATGAATACACGATGGCCACATTGTCTTGTAAAGTGTGCGTAGAGTTTTAGCCAAATTTAGCATACTATGTTTCACCTAAAATACAAGATACTAGTATAAATTAAACTTTGCCAAGTTCAAGTCTTTGTTTTAGCTTTTGTTATATTAAAGGTATCTACTATCTACTATGAAAGGTCTAAGAAAAGCTTTAAAACTCGTGAAAAGCTTTATTTTCCATGTCATCAATAGTGAGTTTTTATTTCATGTTTATGAAGAATGAAAATGTCCTAAATCTTGAATCTCTTTATTATTAAGTGCATTGATTTATGTTAGATGGTTATAAAGTTTTTTTTTTAAAATAATGTATTATGAAAATAGGTTTATAAAAGAAAAACTTTAAAATTAAATGAATTGATCTGGCACATAAACCTTTAAAAGCCCTTTAAAGTAGATTTGTTCTTTGAAAAAGTGAGAGTGGAATCCAATGGCCTTCAGTGTCAATTTTATTTGGAAGTTACCCAAGACCTTTTAAAAGTTGGAGTACTTTTACATTATCATTCTCCTAGCCTTGAAAAAGAGCGAGGCTTGGATCAAGTGATTAATACTTTTCTCTGAGGAAATAGGTCAAAGGTTTTATCCTTACCCCTTACAAGGTCGAAGATCTTTTTCTACATTTGGTATAATCGGAAGCAAACTCTTTATCATAAATAGAGGTAAAGCTGTCTACATCTCAACCTCCTCCATTCACCGGGAGTTACTTAAATGATAGATGGGCCTAATAAATAGGCCTAACCGTGGACCTACTGCATTAATAACTTGTACATTTATCCAAATATACAAGTTCTTAATGCGGTAGGTCCACGATTAGCCTATTTATTAGGTCCATGTATCACATCTCTACTTTTTATTCTAGTAGCCTTAAAAGTTTAACAAAGACTTATTAGTAGATTCATCATGAGCCTGAAGTCAGTCAAAAAGAGGTAGATAGAGCCCACCTTGTTCTTAGTATCCTAACAAACAAACGAAGTCCCCAAATTGCAAACGCTCGAGAATTATTTTAGAAACCCTAAGAACTTTTTAAATGTCAGACAACATCCCGTTTGATATCCAATTGGAAATCATCAAAAAGGTTCTTGATGTCAAGTCTTTGTTTCGATTCAGGTCCGTCTCAAAACCATGAAAGTCTTTTATTGACAGTTCCGAGTTTATTGCTTGTTACGGCGCCCACGATACTCACCCGCATTGTTTACTTTTAAGGTATAAAGAATCTGTAGATCCTCGTGAGCTAAATAGTCTACTTTTACGGTGCAAAAAAGATGATGTCTCTTTCCCCCAACAACAACTAGACTTTGCTCCAAATGTTCCTGACCTCGTAAAACAACTTAATAATTCAAAAGTAGTAATTGATAGCTCTTGTGGCCTCTTGTGGCCTCTGGTTTTTGCGCGGTTACAACAACTCGGAAAAAAAAGAGATGGTTGTTATTTGGAACCCCTCAATCAGGAAATCCGTTGGTATTGTCGTGCCTCGTTTGCTCAACAACACCTCTGAAAAAATGACTCCTTTTGGTTTTGGGGTTTGTCCTTCAACTTATGATCCAACTATTGTTGGAATGTCTAGGTTTCACGGAATGAATAAAACGTGGCAAGTTGGAATTTTTACATTGAGCTCCAAGGCTTGGAAGATGATACCAAGTAGTAATGTGCCACGTGAATCAATTATGCTTGCATCGTCAACTCAAGTTGTTGCTACAGATAGGTTTATCTTTTGGGTTATTGGAGCTTAAAATTTTGATCTTGTCATTTGATTTGATTACTCATGAATTTAAAGGGGTAAACTTCCCAAATAGTATAGCAAACAATTCAATATATATCTCCATTTAAAGGGGGTGGAGGGTGGTGTTATTACATCTTTTACAAAGCTATTCAACATTAACACACCCGATACATTATATAGGAGAGTATTGGGATTTAGGAAGAGTGGCGAACCTATAATGGAAACGGTAAAGAAGGGAGAACAGTTTGCTGCACTCAAAGTTTACGAACCATGCTCAAAACACATCAATAATCTGGGGATTTATGGAAAAATAGGTTCATTCTTCATTTGCCCTTACACTGAAGCACTACTTCTTATTGATCACTCGGATGGTTGTATTATTTCCAGTGATTATTGAGGGACAAAATGATGGCTATGGTGCAAGATGTGGAGCTAGGAATGACAAGTTTTGGAAGCTTAGGATTACATCAATGATCTTTGGATTTGTGGAACTAGGATATATGAAATTCTACCGAAGCTAATGTAAGTTTTACCAATGCATGTGGTTACTGATTCAATGTTTACTACTCTAATTGCTACTGTTGTCTCAAATAACCCACTACAGTCATGAGGAATGCACTCGTCAATGATCAATTGACCTTAAAGAAGTCAAATATAAACTAAAATGGCCAAGTTAAATGCTTCTGGGCTGAATATTTATCCTCTAGCTTGATATAACCGAGCTCATTAGTCTAAAATGGCTAAGTAAGTATTTATATGCTAAGTTGTTACCTTAATGTAATCTAAACACGTGACTCAGGATGATTAAACATGTTATAACAGTTTATTTGGATGGTATTATTTGGCTAAGTTGTTGTGTATGCCAAAGTAAAAGGAATTGAAGATATATAGTGGCTTAAGTTGGAATAGTACCGCCTGTAAATTCAATGGTGAATACCAGGAATCTACATGATCTCTCATCAGTTCAATTCTCTTATGTTTTAAGAAATATTTATTTTTACAGCAATCTTGACTCTTGGCTTGTTGAAACTTGACTATGATGCCTTTTTCTCAGTTTTCTTTTTGTTATCAGCTTGTTGTTCACTTTTAGTTAGAGTTGGGTTATGTGTTTGTGTAATTGAATCTATTTATAATGCAATGTTAGCTTTTTTATTATGGGTTATTTTGTCATGTTTGTTTGTTAAATGAAGATCTGGTCAAAATGTATTGAAAACCAGTAGAATTAAACGTACTGGAATGTGCAAAAATTATTCAAATTGTTAGAAACCATGACGAAAGGCACAAAAATTGGGAATGATATTATGCTTTTTTTTGGGCCAAAGTGATATATCAAGCACTGTGACTCGATGTTTTTAAATTTTACAGGTTTTGACCCAGAACCTTTTATCGTGTTACCCAACCTGATATCAATAATTTCATGAGAACTGAATACATATGAATCAAGTTCAATGACTGTTAGGAATTGACAAATGGGCAATTTTAAATAGTGTAACTGGCTGAGTATTTTCTGAAGCGAGTTCACCAGTTTTTTAGTATGTTCAATGACGGTTAGGAAAAGAGTACATATGAATCAAGTTGTTTAAAACCATTACAATTGTTGAATCAAGACGAAAGGCACAAAATTTGGAATAATGTTATGCTTTTTGGCTATGTTTTAAAACCTAGGCTGGTTGAACTGAGAACCAACTTTGTCACCGGATGCTGGTTTTAAGAAAAAAAACTGGTTGAACTTGGAACTTGGCCAGTTTTTTTCAAAAAGCTGGTTTCTTTGAAAAACCGTTTTATGAAACATTTGCAATTAGGCAAAAATGACATGTCAAGCCTGTGTTACCCGTTTCAACCCAAAACCCAAGAATACACAAGAATCAAGTTCAACTCGTTCATCTTGCCCTCTAGTTTTGATACTATAAACCTGAAGACTCGAGTATGGTAATTCAGAAACTAAAGATGTCTTCTCCTAATATATAAAATCCCTTCTTTAACCTCTTAAGTCGCCACGCACCTACTAACCTTCTTCCTTAGTTTTGACCTCTAACTAAACTTACACGCAGGTTGCCTACTACCACCCTTCCATCAGCCTTTGGAAACATCACACCTCATGTTTACTTTTTAACCAATTACAAAACACCACTTTGTTCAACATATTTTCAAAATTTCCACCTTATTGTTCAACCTACTTCCTTCTTGCCACCTTATTGCACCAAACAAATGATGATGATGAAAGAAGCAGCGGTCGTTTGACCTGCAACGGCGGGGCCACCTGTCGATGTGGGAGTAGACGTTGTGGTGATGGCTGGGGTTATTAGGGTGAACATGGGTCATCGGATGTCGCATAATGGGGGATGAGTGGTATTTAACGGCATAACGAGCGGCGGCTTTCGGCAAATCAGATGACGACATTCATCGAATGGAGATGAGATCAAGCAGTTGTTTGAGCTATTTAGTTAGGCGGTGATGTTGATGGTTTTTGATGAAATGCAATGATGCGAGTATTATGTTATCATCGTACCACTTATCTAAATTTATGGGTTTCAAATATGAATCACTTAAAAAAATTGAAAGGACATTTCATGAACTTTTTTTCTAACGTAAGAACTTTGCTACGAACATTAAAAACTCATATAAGTTGATGTTAAGTAAATTTAAATATTAAGAGACATATAACTTTATGTTAACTGTTAAGTAAATTGAAAACATAGATAATGTCATTGTTGTTAGGTGTTTTAAGTTCTTACAAGTTACAACCTATGACTAAGTAAGACCATATGTAATGACTATGACTAGAGACAACTTGTATGGTGATATTCCAAATGAAGAAAAACAATATCCAACAATTATGCACACCCAATAATTTACGTTGTGTACTTACATGAACTACATACTCGACTGCTTGGCTTGTAAAGAGACTATTACAATGGTGTTTTATAGCTTCTTGATTTAACCTTTGTCTCCTCTCCCTTGGTTTATTTTTTAGCTTTCGTCCCTCAATTTCCATCTAGACAACTACAATCAAAATGTTCTAAATTTTGAATCTCTTTATTTTATTTTATCTTTTTGTGCAAAGGTGAATTATATTAATAATCAAACATTGTACAACATAAGTCTTAACCAATACTAATTTGGACATGCCCCAGACTAGATACACAAACAAAAGAAACATACCTATGATATCAGAAGGAACTACAAACAAGTCGGATCAGTTGATAGACAGAACAAAACAGAACAAAATAGAGCTGCTACTTCACAGCAGCATCCAATCAACAAAAATTGAATTCATCTTAAATGCACCATACCATCTAACTACATTTCCACAACACCTTCCCACCAAGACCATTCAACCAACACCCACAATGATCAAGAACGGTGAGTGGCATCATTAGGAACCCATAACCCCTCCAGTCAAGAACTATACCAAGAGTTTTACATTTACATCTCTTAAATTGGCTTCAAACCCTTGGGAACAAATACCTTGAGGGAGGACCAACCAAACCTCTAATGGTAGCATATAGCTTGGACCAAGTAGGGTCATCTTGCACCCCTTACTAGTCCAAACTTCATATGCCACCCACCAACCTCACTTACCCTTCTCAGTTGGAAACTTACTTTATGGGTCAAAATATAGCTTCATAAATTGCCTTCAAAAGTACATACTTAGAACCTAACAAAGGCCATGGATACACTTTGAGAGCAACAAGGAGAGGTATAGAAGGACCCAAGATACAAAGCCATCAACTAAAGTGAGGTTCAAGAATCTAACTACTTCTCATTGAAATGACTGAGATAAATGGTAGTAAAACCAATAATATTTTGCAGATTTTCTTGAACCTCAATATCTGCGATAACATGTCAGGCAAGAAGATATCAATATTGTTATATCCCTTCTGCATATAGGAAACCAATCAAAGAGTGGACTGGTTCCAAAACCTCATCAGGAAACTACTTTATACTTCCATCAAACTAAGAGAACACCAATTGCAAAACCATGTACTATTATAATGCCCCCAGCAACTCAAAACAGCCAAACAAGGTTAGCAAAGGTGTACCATAGATGAGGAAGTAAGGTACTAGCCATCTGCTTATGCACAATCCCTATTCCCAAACACTCTTTTAAAACACTTTTAACACCACAACAGCCAGAGATCTAGAGCTCAATTAGAAGCCAAATGCAGAACACCATATTATGTTGCACTATCCCACTTGACATTCCTAAGAGATGAAACTGTAGCCACAACAATTGACTTTTTCACTGTCAATCCCATAAGTCTAGTTTCGACAATTTCACTAATCAATTTGTACACAGTCTCCCAATTTCTTTATTCATCTTTAAAAATCCTATAATTCCTTTTCTGCCACAGAAAATAGATTGTAGCTCCAAGACATAGTCTTCTAACTACACTCGTTATGCTGTTTTTACAAGGCATATCAGCAAATTTGGCCACAGTACTGTTCCATTGAGTTTCATTCTAATAGCAGTCCATCATTGGGAGCATATGTTTCCAAATCTCATTGGAGTATTTGCATTGGAAAAAAAGGTGATTGTGGGACTCCTCATTACTATTACATAAACTACAAACCATCTATCATAAATCCCCCATTTTTTTAATTTTTTTTCTTGAGTGAGCAATTTTCTTGAATAGCCTTTCAAAGGATAAAAGAGTGTCTGGGAATGCACTGTGTGAAGCAAACCAAGGACTCTACCTTACTTCCAAATACTGCCCCTTTACCACATTGATATCTGACGCGCGTGATGTGTCGTTGCGGTTTAGCAGTGTTAATGCCTACTCAAGTTTTACATTTATATTTAGCCGACTTATCAATAACACACACACTTAACGAGCAGTGTACCCGGTCAGCATTAATGGTAAGTAGAGTGTCTCACTAAGAGTGGAACGATTTACCTAGTTAACCTAATCAGTATTTTAATATCCTAAGTTAGTTTTACAGCCTAATCTAACGCAAGGGGGTTCAGCCTGAGAGACTGGCACAGATTGGTTGAGTTAAACAGTAAATTAAACTAATGAGCACGAATCAGCGAATAGCATACACGTACACAGATAGATAATAGAAACTATAAGAAGACCTGTCCTGATAATTAATTTGCTTGTCACTTGTTTTATTGCTAGTTTTATATGAAGTGTATATTAGTTAAATCCTTCTCATTGGCTCTAATCATATCGGCGGGTCCACCCTTAATGATAACTTATGACTATCCTATTCATCCAAAGACGTCAGATTAAATAGGCGAGGAAGGGGTATGGAAACCCAAGCAGTGCTCAGCTAGACACAGATGCTATCAATGCACTAATATAAGTCACCAAAGACATCATCATATAAACTTTAATTGATGGGAAAGCAATTTTAAGAGGTGTATATGATTTTCCGTAGTCACATACACATCCTGATGAATTAAAGCATACTATTACAATAAAACAAAACTACTTAATGAATTAAATACATGCAGGACCTACTTACAACTCTAATATCTTCGATTTGGGTGTGTCTTGTGTTGCTTCTTCGACTGAACTCGGCTCCTTAGGGTTATGTTGCACACAAAATTCGTCTATGTCTTGGGGTATTTATAGTTTCTGTCTTAGGGTTCGATGCGGCGCATGTAATGAGAAGATGCAGCGCATTGACTTAACTTCGCGTGGGGTCTAAGATTAATATATTTTTGAATATTCGTACACCGTCTTCAGATGCGGCGTAACTTGAATCTTTATGCGGCGCATGTCCTTCAGTGTCTTGGATTGTATCTGGTGAAGTCTTGATAGTCATACACCGTATGTCAGAAGTATAATGCGGCGTATCTGGAGTAGAACAAGCTTGATCTTCTTCGTTGACCAAAGTTTTATAAGCGGCACATGGTAAAATTCCATGCGGCGCATTCTTCAAAGTCAGGCACTGGTCTTCGAATTCATCTAAGTATGATATTACGGCGTATCTGTTGAGAGAGATACGATGCATCTTCTGGATTTTAGTAGACATTTGACATCTTGCTCGTTTTGCTCCATAATTAGTCCAAAATCGCCAAGTTTCACCTATTACCTGTTTTTACCTGAGAATCACTAAAGTAAACATTAAAGTACTGATTCTCATATGAAATAAAGTAAAACAAGTCAAATAAATAGGATAAATGATGATAATAATATGTACTTATTTGAGTTCATCAATATCATTAATCCATTGCCCACAACATATTTGAAATGGCTATGCACAATACCTCTAATATCCAGAAGATTTCTCCATCCCCAACTATCATTCAACTCTTTTTGGGCCAGCCATAAACTCAAGTCTTTAACCTTTACAATACTCACCTATTTAACCCATAGAGTATCTTTTTTGTTTGCAAGATTCGAGATGTGTTTTGCTAAAAGAGCTTTGTTCCATATACCTAAATCTTTCGGACCAAGGCCACCTTGAGACTTAGGTTGTCACACAGATTTCCAAGACACCTTAGCTTTCCCCTTAGATATATCATTTTGACTCCAAATAAAAGTTTTAAGGATGTTGTTGATGGTTTTAATGACATCTTTAGGAAGCAGAAACACACTGCACCAGTACACTTGAATGGATTCCAACACTAAAGCAATCAACTGAAGCCCTCTTGCATAAGTAAGGCATTTGTTCCTCCAATGGCAGACATTATTTCTAACCTTGTCAATAAGAGCTTTGCTGTCTTTGATACCTAGCCTTTTGGAAATCAGTGGAATACCAAGATATCTCATAGGGAGTTGTCCTTTGGGAAAAGGGAGAACACTTAAAATGCCTTGTTGTTCCTGATCATTAAGGCTACCAAAATACACAGTGCTTTTAGATAAGTTAGGCTTAAGACCCGAACAATTACCAAATTCTTCCAAAGACCTTTTGATGAGAGTAACAGATCCAATATCACCATGGCAAAACATAAGCAAATCATCTGCAAAACAAATATGGGTGATCTTGAAGCTTTTACAGCAAAAGTGGTAACAAAAATCAGGGTCATTTCTCACATTCCTACCAACCATTAGAGTAAGCACTTCCATGACCAGAGTAAACAAGTATGGTGACATAGGGTCACCTTGTCAAAGACCTCTTCCACCTTTGAAAAAACCACAACTCTCCCCATTGACATTTATAGAGAAGCTTGAAGACCTGATACACTACATGATCCACAATATCATTGTCCCATGAAAGCCAAACTGTTTTAATAAACTCTCCATAAAATCCCAACTAACTGTATCATAACCTTTCATTAACTCCTGGGCAAGAAGGATATTGTCTTGAATTTGTCTCCCTGGAATAAAAGCACTTTGGTTGAGACTTATCAGCTTATCCAAACACCCCTTAATCATATTAGTTATAACCTTACTTATGCATTTAAAGACCACATTGCAGCAAGCAATGGGTCTAAAATCAAACACTTTAAGAGGAGTTTTGATCTTAGGAACAAGAGGTTTGATGGTGGTATTGAGCTCCCCCAATAACTTGCCAGAAGAGAAGAACTCCTTTATAGCTTTACAAACATCATCACCAACAATGCTCCAGGCTTTTTTTAAAGAACTTTGCAGTATAGCCATCAGGCCTAGGAGCTTATTTGTCACCATTACTGAGCATAGCATCTTTAATCTCCTTATTAGTTACATCTACAATCATCCTATTAGCTTCCACCTCTGTGAGTTTCTTTGTGAACAGTGAATCTGCATCCATAAAGGGACTTACAGGAGCATTAGTACCCAAAAACTGTTAAAAATGGTGAACAAATTGATGAGCAACCATATCACCATCAAATCTCTGACCACGCTCATTTTGAATACCTAATCCTATTTCTTTTATATCTACCCTTCTTAACTTTGTTGAAGAAAGCATTATTTTTGTCACCATAACTGAGCCAATTAATCTTACACTTTTGGAATAGAAGCTTTTCCTCACCTGCAACAGCTTTCATGTACTCTATCAAAATAGCACTCTCGTAAGTTCTTAAATCCTTATTAAAGGGATCTGAATCAATTGCAGATTGGATAGTTTTGACATCTTCTTTCAGCTTTTTTACCTTTTCAACCAAGTTACCATTCTTCCAATTCAGTCTTTTCATATTGTATTTTAGAGCCTTCATCTTTTTAACTAGCATGTACATACTAAAACCATCCACTTTTATGTTCGACCCCTTCCTTACTTCATCTAAAAAATCCTCCTTATCAGCTATATAGTTAGCAAACTTGAAAGATTTCTTCCTACTTTTGACACCATTAGGGATAACCAACACTGTTGGACTGTGATCAGAGTCAAACGCTTCTTCTATTCTTTTCCCTGGCGCAAGATAATGTAAGGCATGAAGATAGCATGTGCAGTAGGCCAGGATACTTATTAGTGGACTCCTCATTAACCATAACCCAATCAAGCTTTTTAAGAATACCCGTGTTATCTTCTTGCTTTGCTTTCAAAATATTCTTGGTCCATGTAAAGTGTAAACCTGAACTGCATAAATCCTCAATCTCAACCTGATTAACACAATCCTTAAACTCAGTCATATCCATAGAAATAAAGAGCTTCCAGAAGAATGTTCATCAGATGCTAAAGTCACATTAAAATCTCTATACACAACCAATGGATGCTCATTAGAGATCTGTTTATTTCTACGAAGATCTTTCCATAATTCCCTTCTCTCTATACCTGCATTGGCAGCATAAACAAAGGACAAAAAGCTAATGAATTAGCTATCTGCAGATTCCAGCATATAAAACATAACCTGTTTAGAAGCACTAATGTATACAAGATTAATAAGAGAACTATTCCAGGCTGCAATAATTCTACACCCTTTGTCACTATACTTCATGTTAGATATCCACTCCCATTCTCCAAACACTTTGCCATACACCTTTTCAAGCTTTTTACGTTTAAGGTGTGTTTCCAAAGTAATGCAGATACTTAATTTTTCCTCTTGAATAAGATTAGCAACCTCATCCTGTTTAGAAATTGTACCCATACCCGTGATATTCCAAATACCCATCATCATCTCCATATCAAATACTTAGGTATTAAACTACAATCAGCAGTCATGGAGCACATTTTTATCCATACCCCTCAAATCACCCTTATTCATCATTCCTGCTACACCATCCGTCATACTACATACATCTTCCAAATCAGAACTACCCTTCCTAATTTGATCCTTTGTTAAAACATTGTCATTGTGAGTATCCTTGCCAATTAACAGCTCAAAATTGCATATATATATATATATATATATATATATATATATATCCAGCTAAACCTCTAATATATCATATATATCAAAATAATTATTTAATATAATTTTAAACTCTAAATTTTGGTAATTATAATTTTAAAATTGCAACAACCACATTTGTTTTAAAAGCACGATGTCCTGAGGTTCAAATGAACCAGATAACCAATAACAATATATCAAGACAATGTTTAACCTCACGAAAAAATTCACCTCATCTCATATATAATATAAATACATGAAATAAAACTCATCAAATATTTCATGATTTTATATATTATACATCACAAGTAAAATATGTTTACAATGAAAGCGTATATACTATCGCCAACAAGTTTGTAAAATAAAGAAAAAAAATATATTTAAGAATATTTATTTTTATAATTATAAATGTCATGTATTCTAGAGTTGTAAAATTAAATTAAGGGGGTGTTTGGCAATCCACTGAAAATGTGATTATTTAATTATCACGTTTTGAAAACGTGAATAATCAACCTTTTGTGTTTGGTTGCAAACATGATTTTTGTAGCAACCCACAAAATCTCATCACTATCATTCCCATTACAAATACCTAGAGTAGGTATTTCACAGGTAAATTTTTGCTTTTTATGTGCATTCATTGCTTGCATGACTCTGTAGACTTGCCCATGTATCCTCACAAGCCAAATAACTCAACACTCACACCCTATAAACCCCCGGTATGTCAAGCATAAGATCACAACAACACCATAATAAGTAATCTACCAATCTAACACACTAAACTCATTATAATATCATAATAAACCCTGCACAAACCCTAATTAAGTCTATATGCTTTAAAAACCCTAATTAAGTCTATCTATATCTATATATATATATATATATATATATATATATATATATATATATATATATATATATATATATATATATATATATATATATATATATATATATATATATATATATATCCAGCTAAACCTCTAATATATCATATATATCAAAATAATTATTTAATATAATTTTAAACTCTAAATTTTGGTAATTATAATTTTAAAATTGCAACAACCACATTTGTTTTAAAGGCACGATGTCCTGAGGTTCAAATGAACCAGATAACCAATAACAATATATCAAGACAATGTTTAACCTCACGAAAAAATTCACCTCATCTCATATATAATATAAATACATGAAATAAAACTCATCAAATATTTCATGATTTTATATATTATACATCACAAGTAAAATATGTTTACAATGAAAGCGTATATACTATCGCCAACAAGTTTGTAAAATAAAGAAAAAAAATATATTTAAGAATATTTATTTTTATAATTATAAATGTCATGTATTCTAGAGTTGTAAAATTAAATTAAGGGGGTGTTTGGCAATCCACTGAAAATGTGATTATTTAATTATCACGTTTTGAAAACGTGAATAATCAACCTTTTGTGTTTGGTTGCAAACATGATTTTTGTAGCAACCCACAAAATCTCATCACTATCATTCCCATTACAAATACCTAGAGTAGGTATTTCACAGGTAAATTTTTGCTTTTTATGTGCATTCATTGCTTGCATGACTCTCTAGACTTGCCCATGTATCCTCACAAGCCAAATAACTCAACACTCACACCCTATAAACCCCCGGTATGTCAAGCATAAGATCACAA
>LBNU01025278.1:11513-30488 GCA_014162995.1 Artemisia annua
CTCCAAGTCTTGTTGTCTTCACGATAACATTGACTCCACTTTGTTGATATTTTTGTGTACTTGTTGTTTTGCACACTAAAACACAACGAATCAAATGGCGCCGCTGCCGGGGAGGCTGTGTGCGAAAGTCTCGTAAAAGGTTTTAACGATTAGTCTTGTAGAACCTTCGCAAGAAGTTATCGCTTAGGTAGGTCCGTAGGGGTAAGGTTGTCTACGTCTCAACCTCCCCCATACACCGTGGAAGACGGTATTGGGACCCATAACCCGTGGAAGACGGTATTAGGAGTTACTTTTATGCATGATGAACAGTGGACCCATGATTCACTCGTTTATCTCTATCCCTAGCTTCTTCCTCAATGCGAAGATGCTTCGAGAGATCATCCAACGAGTAATCATCTTTCTTATTTATCAACTTCTTGGAAATGCCATTTCATGAAGGTGGTAGCTTGGAAACAATGGCACCAACTTGTAACATTTCGGGAATGGGAATAGAAAGCACATTCAATTTGTTAACGAGAATTTGGAGTTCATACACTTGCTCCGATGATGATACGAAGATTCAATGATGAAGCTCTAGGTTACTGGTGTTGGTTCATATTATATAACAATCTTTTAAGGTTTCTAGATTTGAAATGGACGCCGGAACTTCATCATTGATTCTTCGTATCATGAACCAGGAGTTTGTCAAGTTGGACAAATTTGACGGGTGTAGTTATTGACGGGTGTAACTACACCCGATGGGCTGACAAGATGAAATTCTTGTTGATCGTTCTCAAGATCTTCTATGTTCTTGATCCGTTTTTGGCCCCGATTCCTGCTGATCCCGTTCCCGCTGAAGGACAAGAGGTTGATAAGAATCAAATTCTCGAACTCGAGAAGCAAAGGATGATTCGTAAGGAATATGAGACCGTATGTTGTGGTCACATCAAGAATTCCCTTTCTGACAGGCTATATGATGTTTATGCTCCAATCACTGATCTGCGAAAGTTATGGAGTGCCTTGGAGTTTAAGTACAAACAACAGGAGGAAGGTACTGATAGATATCTTAACCAATGGGCCTTTAGTCGAATGGTAAGAGCTTCCAACCTTGTGTCAATAGACCGGGGTTCGAATCTCACCATTGGCCTAAAAGCTTTCAATTGGTACCATCCCCCCACCGCAAATGCTCAAATGCTCAGACTGACTGGTCAACGAGGGGCCTATTGGAGAAAATGGCCAGGGTTCAAAGCCCACCTCCTGGGACAGGTGCTCATTGCCCGGGGCCGGTTCTTTGGGGAAGGGTCCGGTTGGCATCCTTAGGATGCATGGGACCAGGGTGATCCCACCATTCTTCACCTTTTTGGAGACTGATAGATATCTTATTTCTATATTCTTCAATTTCCTAATGGTTGATGAGAAACCTATATTGGAGCAAGTGAATGAACTCCAAATTCTCGTTAACAAATTGAATGTGCTTTCTATTCCCATTCCCGAAATGTTACAAGTTGGTGCCATTGTTTCCAAGCTACCACCTTCATGGAATGACATTTCCAAGAAGTTGATAAATAAGAAAAATGATTGCTCGTTGGATGATCTCTTGAAGCATCTTCGCATTGAGGAAGAAGCTAGGAATAGAGATAAACGAGTGAATCATGGGTCCACTGTTCATCATGTGCAAGTTGGAAACTCTTCGAAGAGAGCTTCGCAAAATGGTCCAACGAAAGTCAACTTGGGGGTGAAGCATGACAAATTCAAGAAGACTGGATCATCAACGAGAACTGGAAAATGCCATGTTTGTGGAAAAACTGGCCATTACGCACGTGAGTGCAAGTTGAGGAAGTCCGGAAATGATGATATTAATGTGGTGGATGGTGAAATTGCGGACCGTGTGGCTCATGTTCATCTCGATGATGACAACTTCGTGGCATGATAATTTGACAGTGACTCGTTTCTAGCTATTTTATGCTTTATGCATGGCGGTTAGCGCCTTTGAATAATTTGTTGGTCTTGTTCTCGTTTTCAATTCTAGTGTAATCGTCTTTTATTTCTAGTGTAATTTGCTTAAGTTTTAGTTTGATTGTTTATGAAAGCTATATGCTGTTAAACAAATGTTGAATATTCATCTTTCATATGTTGTTACTGCAGTATATTTTGAGACTTCAGAAATAAATAATGATTACTAACAGAACCATTGTTAAAACAGAGTATAAAAGAAACTCTTTTATGGAACAAAACCAAAGCGTGCTAGAAACGATTTTACTTGTTAAATTATTGACAAACTAATCACATGTCGGAGTGATGTATTTTAATGACATGAGAAATCATTTTCAAATCATTATGTGATCGGAAGCTGAGATTTTCACTCATGAAATTTTGAGAGCATTAAAGATTTAGAGTACAAATTATTTAGTGTTTAATTAGTGACACTAATAAAATTGGATTGTATGATATGATAATAATATAAGTTGCACAAAAGGTTGATGTAGCAGCCATTTGTCTAAGGATTGTAGTAGTTGGTTTATTGTCCAAGAAGAGTAGATTAGTGTATGTGTGTTAACAGTGTTATGAAATCGATATACGGGCATATTTGGCTGACTTGGTATGCAACTTAGGTTGAAACCGTTAACCTATGATTCCCAATTGTTGACCTTCAAACATGATCATGGCTGATCACCTTGATCACGTACAACTTTGGTCAAAGATTTCATGACAATATGATACCCACATAGAGAGTCTACTAATCGTTTGCCACTTATATTAAGCAATCGGATTTATTCGTGAAGGAATAAATTGTTATCATATCAAGCACATAAGTATTTCGTTGAAATAGAAAGGCGGTGCTCTAAATTGTTCAACATTCACAAGCTAGTGGATTAATTTATACTCACATCTATTGGGTTGAGTTTCTTATTTTGAGTGAGCAGTAAGCAAGTCAGCATTTCAGATTGTGAACTAAACTATATATTATCAAGTTATGACAATATGAAAGGTCAATTAGATTAGAGATCTAACACCATAAAGTTCGAGTGCGTGGAATATTTTGAGAATATTGAGATGGTACCATTATAGAAAAGTTGTCAAGTTATCTAGAAACTTGAACTTGATACTACTAAACCTTGACGAGAGATTTAGTGAGTATTTGTGATGAGACCAATAAGAACGAAGTGACTTATCGGTTATACCCTAATATGTTTATGACGAGAGACTTATTAAGGATTACTAGAGGCATGAGTTTGAAACCAAATGTGAATCGGTTGGTGATGGTAACCCGCCTTGATTGTAGAGCTCCTACATTACGAGTTTAATGGGTAATAACGAAGTCAATAATTGATAGAAGGTACTATCAACCGGATTAGCCCATGTATAGTTAAAGATGTACGTCGTTGACGAGGTGTAGGTTGGGGTAAAACCTTTTAACCAAGCTTTAGAGGCGTCTTAGCAACGAGGACGATAGAGAAGCTTAGCCTATATAACCTAGAGGTGGTGCCGCCTCAAATAGAGTTATGGTTTCTCTCTCTTAGAGGGTTATGAAAGGATTTAAGCTCATGGCCATATTCGCGTGTAGTGAGTTGAGAATGCACTATATAACAATGGAAGTGCGTATGTATTCGCCGGTAAGGTCAAAAGGTTTTGGTTTAATCTTCGGACACCATTATATCTTGAGGTTCGTGGTTTAATCTTTGGACACCATTGAATCGATCTTACTTTGTGTATGCATATCTAACGAGGTTTAATCTTCGTGACACCTTGTAGCACACAACATGTTCGAGGGAGTAGAGGAATTGTTCAACCTGGTGGGGGATTGTTGGAAATTAATATAGTGATGTTAATTTCATATAACAGGTTGAACATTTTAAAGAAAATAAGTTGATAGACAAATTAATTATAAGTTTGACTAAACAAATTTGTATTAATTTGAACAGTGTTGTAAAAATCGGCCATGGCGGCCGATATGGCGGTGGTCCACCGCCACGATATTTCCCAGTCTAACTTATCGGTTTTGGTCAAAATCGGTGAAAGTCGGTCAAGAATCGGAGCGTGGCGGTCAAAATCGGCCATGGCGGTGGGTCGGTCAACGCCAGTCAACTTAAGATTATTATTTTATATATATATATATATATATATATATATATATATATATATATATTCCAGCCGGTCAACGCTGGTCAACTTCGATTTTCTTGATTTTGTTTTGATTTGAGCTAGTGGTTGTTTACTTGAAGTAGAAGAATTGAAAAAGAGATAAGAAGGTGAATGTGTAGTGGAGGCTATGTTTTTTTAGTTTGAGTAACCCTAATATATTATTAGGTTATTGGCCCTTTAATAAACTTATAAGGCCCAACAAATAACTTGCAGTTTAATAAAAGTAAACCAAAAATTAACCAAAATCACATATAATGTAAAGTTTGCAAAATATAGAAAAGATATATAATTAAAAATAGTAAAAACATTAATATTGTTAATATTTATTTTTTAAAAATAAATTCCTTTATAATTTATGGTCTCCGCCATGGCGCCGCCAAGACCGATATGGCGCTTGGCAGGGGTCGACCGCCACGGTACCACCGAGCGATATTTACAACCTTGAATTTGAATTACTTTAGAATAAAGAGTATGGTGGGGGTAATATATGTTTACATGCATTCTCTAATGCCTAGGTACAAGTCTTGCTTGGATTGACTAGTTCAAACGACGTGGGTTGTAGCATGCTTGTAAACAGTTGGGGTAGCTCGAATTATAAGGGATGTGGAGTGATTCATGGGATGTGAGATCATGGGAAAAAGACTTGATAATGGATTCAAATCAGTGTATCTACATCTATAAATAGAGACCATGCACTCTTATGAACACACCAAAAACTCTCTCTCATATCTTAGCTACTTCACATACTCTCCAGGATATTTTCTTCCTCTACAAACAGATTGTGCATTACGGGATATTGTTTCGCTTACAATAAACCATTAGAGACTGCATCAATCCTGGGGTGTACGGTACGTAGGTTCGAAGCGATCAAACGGGCTCCGTAGAAACCTTAAAAGGACAAAGAAGTTCTTCTTGTGCTGTTTCTGTTTGCTGTCCGTTTTGGGTTTTATTTACTGTTCTTATAAGCTATCAAACGGGTCATTTCAGCCCTGTTTTGGTATTGTATTTTGGTACTCTGTTAGAGGTTACTGGTGTTGGTTCATATTATACAACATGTGCCACTTAAAGAATAAAGCAATGAGTAGCTGGAGTTCCATCTACTTGATTCATTACAATCTGACTTGAGTTCAAATGATTTTAATTTAATTCAACGTTTCTGCTCGCCTTAATGCCAAAGGTTTTATGACCTACTTATTGTGTCGAAATCTGCTTCTGCAGGAAAGCAACCTAGTTCTTTTCTAATGAAAAAAAAAAAAGTGATTCAACTTCGATTACATTATACAGATTATTGATGCATAATAGTTTATCACCCATGAAATGAACTTGAGTATAATTCTTTTGAGCCGAGTTTGACTTGGGAAGACCTTAGGCTCATAGGGCTAACCAATGAAAATGTTATGTTATTCAGATCGTTGTTTAAATTCTTTCCATACAATTTTGCAGATGAAAACAGCAAAGATCCTGTGTATCCTGACCCTACGTTAGAGGAGGATGATCGACCCATCGAGCCTTACTCTGATATTGGCATCGACCAAATCAATGAACTCATGTTTAAAGATTGGAAATAACAGTTATGAACGAGACATGAACGATTGTTCCGAGATGTACATAGTTTGCATAAGAGCCATATTTTTGAAGCACACACCCATCATCTGATGCTATTATTATTTTTAGGATCAATGATATTTTCTTTTACAACTTGTTATTAAAGATTGTTCTAAACTATAGTATGATGATATTTGGCTAGAATGGATGAAGAGATAGATAGTCACAAACGCATAATGTTGTAGTTAGAAGGATGAATTAGGACATTCCTCAATTTTGTTATATCATACAAACATTTCCTTCCATGTAGAATATGAGTAGTTAGTACTTAGAAGTTCAGAATTTAACATCTGAACTGAAAAGAAAAAACAATTTTATAACGAATCAAGTTGGTTTTGACTTGGTAAAATAAAAGCAGGAATAGTTTGGATTTTGGACTTTAGAAACCGTTACATACAGTTTTAGGTGGTTCGGTGTATGGTTTATCAAATCGACTGTTCAAGTATCTACTCTCTAAAAGGGGTGTCTGAGATTACAAAATAACCTGTTGTCTATGTATATTTGGGGGTGTTTGTTTAAGCTTTTATGAGGGGCTCATGAGCTTATTAGCTTATATAACCAGAATAAGCTCACATAAGTGTCTGGGTAAGTTTATAAGCTTATACTAGTTATAATACCCGCGCATGCGAGGATCTTTTTTAAAGTTTTTTGAATGATATATTTTTATTTATTTAAAAACAAATAATTTAATATTTGTTTTGTTTGATTTATGAGTTTTAATTTAATTATAGTTTACTAGTTATAATACCCGTGCACGCACGAGATTTTGACATGAAGTTTTCGTCATGTATTAATTTCGAATATATTCTTGAATATTACATTTTTTTCATTCAATTTGTTACAAAAGTATTTAATTAGTAGTTTTTTTCAATGTTGCAAAAATCGTAAATCGGTCCCGGGCGGTCAAGGGCCGTGTAGCGATTTTTGGCCGATTAATCGCCGATTCCAAAGTCCAAGGCCGATTAATCGGCCGATTTCCTTGTAATTTGCTCCAAGTTCCAGGACTGTTCAGCGATTAATCGCCGATTACAAGGCCTTGTAGGCCGATTTTTGCAACACTGATTTTTTTTACATGTTATTATTTCAATGTTCAATTTTTTTGCTTGTTATTAATGTTATTCTTTGCTTGGATTATTTGTTTTGGTGAAGTTTTCGATGTTATGACGTGCGTTGAAGATTATGTCAACAATATCGTGTTTGGAAAGCAAGGATTTTATGTTTCTTAACTGGTTTTCGACCTTTTAGCTGACGAAACGTAAAATATTTAAAGTTAGGAATAACTTTACTAAATAAATTGTGTTGTTATATATATATTTTTTAAATGTTTATTTAACTTTATTTTTAACGACATTTTCATGTTTTTATTATTTTATATTTTTTTGTTATTTTATTGGTAGAATGGGTATACATATATAAAAATTTATATAAAGTATGTATAATTGAAGGTCAAGTTGAAACTATATTCTAAACTTGTACACTTGTGGTAAGTTGGATGTCTAAAGAGAAAGAGATTAATACTTGTAATAGTGCTACAAAACTCCTCCCTCGTATTCTCAGATGAAATATCATGTGTAAAACACGCGATGCTAATTTTTTATTTTGTTTTATTTTTTTATTTTTTTTAATTATTATTATTTTTTTTTTTGAAAAAAGGAACTCAAGTTCTGCAAAGTTTATTAATAAGAAATATTTACAAACAACTTATGGACGACACATATAAGCAAAATAAAAATGTCATACCCACAAAATGCTTTGAATACATGAGAAGGAAAGAAATAACACAAAAAATTCCAAAACTGTTCTAGAAGTAAATTTCAATGGGCTAGTATTCTTCAACACGTACAAACTCCATAACTCTCAAAGCTCATTAGTTTCCAAGCCATAGCAGTATAACAGTCCTTCAATGGACCATTCACCTTAAACAACACCAGGTCCCAATTTAGATCTTTATTTATTTATTTATTTTTGGAACATCAATTCAAATCTTTATAACCTAACAATAATACACCAACGTAACTACTATCCAAACACCCGTTTGAACTACTCAACTACTACAATAAACAACAGTAATAATGGAGTAATGGACACATAAAGTCATAAACCACCTTATAACACCTAAACTGAGGCAAACCAAAATTCATAAATGTAAGATACTCCACCAATTAAACTTCAACTTATCGCACTTCTTCAATAAACCATCATCAACCTTTAACCATAACATAGAGTCATAGACCAATAAATATCTCCAAAAATCTCATAAGTAACATCCAAACACCCCGTTAAGCTCGAACATATATCAAAATCAGCATCACAATTCATAAATATAAAACAAACTAAATTTCCCAAATATAACCATTCTATAGCTATCAAATGCAACAGTCCAAACACTACCTTTGCCACCCATCAAAATCTCCACCAAATCACCCAAATAATCCCAAATAGAACAACCACTGAATTATAATCCATAAAATCACCCACTTAAGTCAAAAACCAACTCCATGAACTTTCAGAATCAAATCCAGAATCAGCCATATCTACTTTAAGTCTAACCTTATATCTCCTTAAACTATAATCAATAACCTTCCCACATTGTATATCAATCTTACCAATCGTCCTATCCCATAACAATAACTTACAAAATAATTCATTAGAAAAAGGTAGGGTCAGAACCAGAATTACCATGACTTATATATGGTCTCTGCAGCTTCAGCAACCTGCTTGGACTCTCTAATATTCAAACTCAGAAGTCTAAAATCTCACCATTCATCAACCAATTTACAAAGGTCCGGATTTCTTTTGAAAATATCTCATATTCCTCTAGCAAGAATAGTAAAGTGATTATTATACTAAGTAATCAAAATCAGATGGCTAACTGTTATAAAAAAGGATGATAGTGTTTAGAAGTGCTTCTACCATTTGAGCTTCTGATAATCAGATGTTTGAAAGTTTGTTTGACAAATTTTGATTATCTAGAAAATTATTACAGTAATTTTTTTTACTAAACATGACACTCGTGAAAAATTAAGTTATACAACAAAACCACAACAATCTCACTTTTGTTCTTGGCGGGACTTGAACCACAACCTCTTAGTTGGGGACATAACCATCTTACGGATACCACTGGGTATTAATCAATAAAAACCAAACTAAATGAAACCATAAAAGAGTATTAATCAATAAAAACCAATTAAGTTCTACGAACCAAACACTCTCTAACATCTTTACCTGCAGCAGCACCCCACGGGTTAGGTAGTGGGTTAGAGTTAGGAGCTGCAGTATGGAGTTGTTTCAGTGCCTGTTGCTGAAGAAGTTTGAGCAGCAATTGCCAAGTAAAGCAGCAAACGGGTTAGAACCAGCATCATTACCATCCCCTCCACCTGTCCTTGTAGCATTCAGAAACAGTTCTTGTACATTTGCATACATACGTCTAAGCATGTTAAAACCCTCAGGAGAAGATTCAATATTACTCATTGCCCTATCAGTGTTCCTCATCATCTCACGCATAAGCTCAGGGTTCCGAGCTGCTTCCAGTGTTTGCCTAAGAATTACAGGGTCGTTAAGAACATGAGCAAACTCAGGATTTTGGTCAATGATGTCACGCATTCGAGGGTTGCTCATAATCATGCTACGCATGATATCTGGGTTATTCATTATGTTCTAAATAGCTGGCATGTTCATCATGTCTCTCATCATATTGGGATTCTGAGTTAGTTGTTGGGCTTGTTCAAATTCAGGAAGTCCGGCCCCGAATAAGTTTTGTCCACCAGACCCGAGTCCACCCAAACCAAGCCCAGGAAATAGCGGTGCACCAGCTCCAGCACCGCCTAACCGGAACCCTTCACTGGCACCAGCACCTTGAGTGACAGGTGGGGTAGTATTAGTGTGAATTGTGTGATCTGCCTGCATATAGTAGGTGGAGTCGGCTGTGAGTAAATAAGCTTTTATCACATATATGTTGTAGTGATCATTAGTTGCAAAAGCTTAGCCCATTTTCTTTTGTTGATTAGATACATGTTGCTCATACATGAGATAAACATATTTTTACTTGAATAGTGAAACAAAATATCTAAAAACCAAAATAATTTATATCGTACACCATTTATCACAAACCAAATTCTTCCCCAAATTACACTCCTTCCAACGGGTCGTGAAAAGACCCGTTTGTTTTGTCTCACTGTTTTTCTTATCCAGATTTCGAAAATTTTCCATTCAATTGTGTTGTTTGTCATAAATAGGTCTTTGAGTCTGCGTTTATTTGGTCAAATTGTAACCATATTAGGAAACATTTTCGTTAAAGCAATCAGCCTTGATTTTCAACCATAAATATGCGAACCCGGGATAAATATCCGAGTGGCACGCTTGAAACCAAGGCCAGCAAGCATAAACTGACATAGACCTTCTGGTTCAAGTCTTCCTAATAAGGTTATCCTTAAACCAAAGCAAACTTTAACCTAAAAAATAGACCATCATACAAATAAAACAGCAGGAAAAATCATGCAAAACAAATAATAACACGAAGAATCCTAAAAATTTCATTATCGAACACCTTAGACACATTTCCAGAAAATAATACATAAAGATGGAATGCTTAAAATTTAATGTCGATTTTTCCTACGACACTAGAATAGAGAACTACATTTACATTTACACTTGTGGTATGTGTATTTTCACATACCTTTTATTTACCAAAACCCGACCAAATTAACCAAAAACTAACCCATAATTGCCAAAAGTTTGTGTTTTTGTGTTTTTGAATGTGCAGGTTGGATTTATAAGAAAAGGACGAAAAATCACAAGAAAATGACAAAACGAGCACGGGACTTGGAAAAGTGTCTAAAGCCGGAGCCGGGGAAGCTAGTGGTCGAAGTCAAAGCCAATAAAGTCCATGGAAGTCCTTAAAGTTTCAGAAATGACACTTTAGTCCTTGGAGTCAAAGATTGGGAAAATTACACATTTGGTCCCTCAACTTCAAGAACTTGTCAAGATTAGTCCTTGTGAAGTTATTTTGAAGATTTGACAACCAGGGTCCTCCATGAATCAAAGATTGTCAATAATAGCCCTTGGAGTATAGTTTTGAAGATTGGCAGTTTTGGTCCTCACATTTTCAGATTTTACAAAATGGACCTTGTGATTATTTGTCTACTACATCCGGATCCATCATCCTTTAATATTTCTTAAACCCACTACACCTTTAACCCACTTAATAATAAATCCTAAACCCACAGGCCCAGCAACTAACTCAAGCCCACTCCCCATCCTTACTAAACCCATTACCACCCAACTTAACCCACCAGTTAAAAATAATAATAACGCGCCTTTACTGTGCTTCTTCCCCATCAGAGTTACCCTGCTCCACCTCGTTTTTACCAAAGATTCTTAGTACGAGGTTGCAAGCTTCTGGAAGCTCTGACATGTCAGATGGATGTCGACATCATTTCCTCAACGTGGCAAAATGAAGCCCCCTGATTGGTGGTATAGACGTGGAATGAAGATAAGGCTCAAAGGAACGGCTATTACGTGGTGGGATGTCGACATAATGTGGATATGGATGATCGAGTGGCCAAGAATTGAGTTCTAGCAGCTTCTAAACCCTAGCACCCAAGGCCTTGAGCTCGGCTATTTATACCCCTGTTTTTCTTCATGTTTAGTGAGTAGGATATTAGTAACGAAATGCTGTCACTTTGTCTTCTTAATCATGTAATGTTCAGTTTTCTTAATAAAAGTTTTTAGTATTAATGTTTTAAATTCTTGTTTTAGCTTTTATTTAGTTTAACCTTTTTAGCCTAATAATCTTTAAAGCAGCTTTTTTATTATCTTAATAACTATCTTTAAACCAGTTTATTAGCTTTCATTTAATCAATCTTGATACATAATAGACTTTTATNTTAACCGATTGATATGGATTGCAAGTTGGGAACTTGGGATTGTGCTAATTTCTTTCAAAAGTCTAATATTTGACCCCTTGACTTTTAAAATTAACCCCGCTAGTTATTAACTTTATTTTCTCACAAAATTGACACGTTGATTTTTACACACAATTTGATCATAAAACGAATTCAAGCATTGTTTGACCAAATTGGATTCAATTTTGACTTTTTATTAACCAATCACGTCACACGATTTTGCCCACGTGTCAAATCCAAGCTCTTCTATTGGTCCAATTTTTTTTTCAATAAGAAGGGTTTTGCAAAAAATACTCCGAAATGATGTAATTCTTTTATTATATAAAAGGTTGGCAACTAACTCGATCGCTCGTAATTTGTAAACACCGTAAAAAGTTATCGAAAAAACATTTCTATCTTTATCATTTGACTTAGTTTAAAACAAAATTTTGTTTATATATAAAAAGGCTTTTATATACGGGGATAGCTTGGTTATAATTATTGTAGCCAATTAGCTACAAGAGATGAGATCAATATAAAACTCATATTTGCCATAGAATCAATGAACCAATCATAGCCCCCATTTTTATTTTTCACCTTTTTTTTAAAACAACATATCTTGCAAACCGTAAATCTTCAAGCTACAAAAAAATACCATCGCGACGAGAATTAAATCATATTTCTATAGATATGCATTGTNATATGATTCTTACGAATCATATATGATTTGATTTTAACGAATCACATATGATTTTTACAAAACATATATGATTTTTCTAGGCGGAAATTTTGAAAAAAAAAATCATCGAAAAAAAAAGTTCGTCGAAAGTATGTAACAATGCATGTCTATAGAAAGATAATTCAATTCTCGTCGCGATGGTATTTTTTTTTTTGCGTAACGATTTACGGCTTGCGAGATATTTAATTTTAAAAAAAAAGGGTGAAAGTTTATTTTTTTATTTTAATAAAAAAATGAGTGGCTAAGATTGTTTGATTGGTTCTATGGTAAAAATTAGTTCTACACGGATCTTTTGGCTTAGCTACAATCCTTAACCAAAATAAAGAAGAAATTGACCCCAAAAAAAAAGTCAGGGACCCACAAAATAACCCAAGACCCACAAAATGTAGCACAGATTGTAAAGAATTGGCTACAATTCAATTGTAGCAAATATATTTACACTATGTTCTCAAGTTTTAATTTTGGATGCAAAGTGAAAGAAAGTGAAGAAAACAAAAATAAGTTTTGTTCTTTAGTTTTTTTTAGAGTGAAAGTGAAAGTAAAAGTCATGAAAGTGGTCGGTTTTTGTTGAGAGCACTTTCATCCCATTTGTGGGATAAAAAGGAAGTAAAGATGGTGTTTGTTATTTAAATTACTTAATTATCCCTTTAGCTTTATTAACTTATCATCTTACTATGAGGGCATTATTGTAAAAGTGACATATTTATTTCTTTCTTTCCTTTCATTCTTTTAGAACTTGAGAACACATATATACAAGTAAACTTCTTTCTTCCCCTCCCCTTTTCTTTACTTAACTTTCATTTACTTTCTTTTTCTTTTCTAAAAAAACTTGAGAACATGTTAATCATACCAACTAGAGAAGGGAACAACCTTGGATTCTTTTCCGGGTCCGCCACCGTCCTAAACCCACCAAAATTTCAGTTAATCAAAAGTCAATGGGTTGAAAATAAAGGAAGCCCGTTAATCTAGCATCCTGCACATGCTACTTCACCGCGGTAGAAATTTCTAAGGATTTATAGGATTGGCTCTTTACTGGCTTACAACTACTGCACTTCTACTCCGTAGTTCAATATGCATGTGCATTACCGACCACTTGTGCTTTATTAATGTTGTTTACTGGGAAACCTATCGGAATCTGTCAACACAAATCGATAACCAACCAAGTATTACATAATATCTTCAAAATTGTTGTTCCAAAAAAAAGATAATGGCTATGTTTGGCAAAAATAGCTGTAAGCAGTAGCAGTGAGCTGTGAGCTGTAGCTACAACTCACTGTTCACCGCTTCATAAAGAAGCATTGGAAAATGAGTTTTTCTAAAAAATAGCAAAGCTCATTGCTCACCGCTCATTGCCCCAAAAAGCTTTGCGCCAAACATAGCCAATATCTCAAAGAAATACAATGGGCCTGTTTGGTAGGGGCTTTTTGGGGGAGCTGTTAGCTTTTTGTTACAAAAATAATCTCATCTAAAATAAAAGCTCCGTTTGGATGCATTAACTTCAAGCTTTTATGTCAAACAAATAGCTCCAAAATGAAAAGCTGATTCATGAAGCTTTTTAAAATTCTTAGAGCTGTTAAAACTTTAAATTACTTATATACCCTCCAAACATTTATTTATAATTATAGATATGTCCTTTTATGTCATTTTACATCTTATAATTGCATTTAACAGCTAACTTACCAAACACTTTTATTGAAAAAATGATACAGCTTGTAGTTAATGTTAATAGCTTTACAGTTAACAGCTTACAGTTTACAGCTTACAGCTAATTTTACCAAACATACCCAATATAAACAGATTGTCTCAGCTCTTAAAGATGCAATCTCGATATGAAAAAAAAAGTTTGATCAGTCGCTTTTTCGATGTTGTTTTATACAACTTAATCTTTATGTTTGAGTATTATGAGGAGGCAAAAGAGATCAACTAATTTCCTTTTAAACGAGTTGGCAGTAAATTTAAAATGTATTTGGTTAATTAATACACAACGATTTGTACATATTCCTCGTCATGGGAAATAAAAGACTAGGAATTGATAAAAGATGTTTATTAGAATATAAATCTTTCAGTAAATTGATAAATGATTCAAATTTTGATGAAAAAACAAATTGTGATATTTTTAAAAATGATAAACAACGTTTAAAGCTATAATGAATAAAATTTTGAATATGCAATTGTTCCTCACGAAATGTTTACCGTGTGGGTGTTCATCAAAGTAAGTGTTCTTCACAAAGTGTTCATCAAAAAGAAAACTAAATTTTAAGTTAATCAGATATGTTCATTAATCATTCTTTGAATGTTTATCAATAAATGTTTATCAATCATCAATCACGGTATGAATTGATGTTCATCAAACAACAGTCGGAATGTTTATCATTAGACTAGTGCTAATGGGCGTCGGATTTCACCAAGTGACCCCAAAAGTGACGCGTTGCCCCTGTTAGCAATTGTCCAACCGACGCATCACTTGGCAACCAAACAAATGTTTCGATTGGTTAAGCAACCGAAAGAATTAAACATGCAACCTCATTTTTTTTGAACTTTGGGGAGTAAAATGAAGGTCAAATGCGAGTAAATATGACAAAAAGCAAAACTTACCCCAGTTTTTTTACAACCTACACGATATGCGTTTGGTTCCGGATTATGTAATCTGGAAACAAAATCACACGTACATATGAAACGTTCGACATGCTGAGATATTGGTTATGTGTTTGGTTCCATATTTCATATTAAGAAGGATAAGTTTTATTTTGTGGCCAGGAAGAGATAGTTGTTGTGATAAGGTTCGGATGAAAATAATAAGAAGTTTGGCTATGTGTGTAAATAGTTTGTTGGGTTCCTTTATTGACCATATCTTTTCAACTTTGGTTCATATAAAATAAGTTATGGGTCTGATTTGTTTTAAAAATAACTGATTTTTTTTAAAAAGAAAAAAATAATAAAAATAAAATAATAATAATAAAAAAAAATATGGGGTTGCTTTTATGGTCATCACTAACTAGTTATGGTTGGGGTGGAGTTGTGGAGAGAGAAAACTGAGGTGACGGAGTTGCTTGAGTGAAGTTATGGTCACCATTAACATTAGGGTGTGTTTGGCAGAGAGAATTTCAGAGAATAGAAATGAAGTAGAGAATAGAAATTGAGAGAATAGAAATCAGTAGAGAATTTTGTTGAATTCTAATGTTTGGTAACAACAGAGACTTGACCCGGGAAATGAAAATAAAATTATTTCTTGATTTAATTTTTTTTTCTAAATAACAATTCTAAAAAAATATATTTAAAAAAAAATATTTTTTTTAAATCATATTTTTTTTAAAATTATTTTTTTTAAATTTATTTTTTATAAAAATTATTTAAACAAATTTATTTTTTCTAAACAACAATTCTAAAAAATATATATTTAAAAAAATAAATTATATATTTTTTTTAATTTATTTTTTTAACATTTTTTTTTTAATTTATTGTTTATAAAAATTATTTAAAAAAAATTATTTATAAAATATTTATTTTTTTAAATCATTTTTTATAAAAAATTATGTTTTAAAAAAATATTTAAAAAAAAACTTATTTTGAAAAAAAACGATTTAAAAAAAAACTTAATATTTAAAAAAACTATTTTTTAAAGCTTAATTCTCTCCATTTCCACAACAATAGGGATGGAAATCAAAGTTAACAAAATACAAAGAGGTGAACTCCTTGAGAATTCGAAATTCTCCACCCATTTGATTTCTCAACTTACCAAACATGGGAAATCAGCCCATTTCCATTTCTTTGCCTCTATTTCTCTGTACCAAACACACCCTAAATGTTTTATTACATAGCTAAAATACAAAACAAGTGCGACGGACCGCACGTCAAGCTGCAGTGAAGGGGAGAGTATCGAATCACAACATACTGCAGTGGAGGGGGAGATCATTGAGTCCCAGCATACGAAACCAAGGAGCATGGTCAATAGTTAATAGTCAATGATATGCATGGAAGAGTTTATTTGTGCAAGAATTCTGTGCATAAAGTTGTAAATTCTCAGTTAAAACTTGAAACCAACATTAAATCAGCTTAATTTAAGAAAAGAAAAAAAAAAACGTGACGTCTTGTTATTACTGTAAGAACTTTAGATTAATTCTACCGTCGGAACAAATGATATTTATTATATAACAATTTTTTTATTATATGATAATTAATTAATATAGTTGTGGTTAAATTAAAACCTAAATGAAATTTTTATAGCCAATTCCGAGTATGATTTTAAATGTGTGAACTTTGTGAGAAAATTATGTTTAGACATTCTCTTCTACTTTTCAAAATGCAACAAATATATCACATATTGACGCAAAAGTTAGTATAGTGGAATGGATCTAGTGTGGTGTGGCGTGCAAGGAAAAGCCTACTGGAACAGAATACATATACTAGTATTCCATAAAATGCTAAGACCAGTTATCACATATTCAAGGGGCTTGTTATTCTTTTCGTGTTAGCTACCACACTTCAGGTTTGTTTGCGTATTTTAAACTTAGAAAACAGTTTTTAATAAATTGTCAAAACAGATAATTTGTATCAAACTAGCTTTTAACTCCGTAGATACACAATTAAAAAAGATTTTTCTATATAAAATTATGTAAAATCTTTTATACTTATATACTTACTAGCAGGGTACCCGCGCGTTGAAGCGGCGGGTACCCAGAAATAAAATTTTCCGGTGAATCACGAATTTTAGTTTATTATGTTCTTTTTGACAATTTAAATTTACGGATATCAAGGATTTCGTGTATCCCGTGGCCGTTCGGGCTCGAGCTCGTTTGGCCCTTGCCCGTTCGTACTTGAGTATTTGTATAATGTGCTTTATTATTTGTATTTGTGACATTTAATAATTGCGTTTGAGTTGGTTGTGCAATATGCTTGATAATTTGTATTTCTTATGTAAGGGGTGTTTTAATAAATGCATTAATTGTATTTACTGACCAGTTAATTAATTGACTACGTTAAATATCTTGACCACATAAATTGTGTTTTAATTATGTTAAACTATTGAATCTTACTATAATAAGAAATGCTGAATTTTAAGTGTTTCCAATTTTAGTATGCCTTTATGCATTATAAGATAGTATGATAAGACTCGTACACGTACGGGTTTTTAATAAATTTCTCATTATGTAAAATATTGATTAACATTTTGTACAAATTTTTGTTAGACGGAAAATTTGACTTTGTTTAAATGACATAGTGTTAAGATTAATGTTGTATAAATTGGGGGAATTTCATATATCCACTCCTTAAATTTGAAAATTTTATATTTACCCATATATATTTTAAAAACATTGTACATTATTCATTCAAATGTTATACTTTGGGTATATATGAAATTAAGACCGAATCCCCGTCTTTTAAGTGGAACTCATGGGTCCCTTGAAAGGTTAATATTTGCGCTTGGAGGGTTAATCTAAATCGTCTCCCGACAAATTCCAACTTGATGCAAAGGGGCGTGCATCTTCCTGATTCTTTGTGTGCTTTTTATGTTCAGAAGAGGAGACCAGGGATCACTGCTTTTTCTTATGCCCCATTATCAAGATCATTTGGCGTAGAATTTGGAATTGGTGGGGTGCTCCCTCCTCTTTTAACTCCTCCCTCTTGGACATTATTTCTGAGAATTTCGGCTTCTTTAAAGACAAGTGGGGGATCAAGCTATTTCAGGCTGTTTGCTTTACTTCTATTTGGCATATTTGGAATTTGAGGAACAAATTTTGTCATGCGTCATCAGAAGATGAGAGAATTGCTTCCCGTAATGAAGATATTTTCCCTTTGATCCAAAGGACGTCTCTCCTGTGGGCCTCAAATAGAGCATCTAATAATCGTTTCTCATGGAAGCATTGGATTCATAACCCCGGTGATTTGAACACCTCATAGCTCTTTTAGAGTTTCTTTTTCTTCCTTTCTTCTTTTCTTGTGCTCTTCCTCAGAGCTTTATAGTTGTATCTTTTTCTTTTTTGCCAATTGTGGCTTTAATAAAATCTTCGCTTTCCAAAAAAAAATATATGAAATTAATCATAAAAGTAGGGGGAGATATTTCATCCTAAATTCAGCTATTAATATCATGTTCTAGATATTATGCATGTTTAATAACACGTAATGACCCTTGAATAAATATGTGTTGTATTTATATGTACAATCCCGTGTATTTATTTTCATCTCATAGTAACCCGTAAGGTCGTGCCTTCATTTTGATATTTATATTCTTGTTAATACGGAGTAGTAATTTAGTTGTATTTAATTTAAAACTCATGTACACGCGGGCTAAACTTATAAAGAGAATAACATGGTTCGTTATTTAACGCGGATAGTCAAAAAAATAAAATAAAATAAAATTAAAATAAAATAAACTTTTTCGGATACCCTTATTTAATCTCATAAAGAGGAATAAAATGATTCGTTCGTATATACAATTTCGTGTATTATAATTCCGGGCATACATACTAATTTAATATATAATAAGAATAATATTTATTAATAACATCAACACCAACATATACGTTGTTTTCTAGAAAAAAAATAAAGTTTAGGGACCTTTTTTTTTTTTTTTTTTTTTTTTTTTTTTTTTTTTTTTTTTTTTTTTTTTTTTTTTTTTTTTTTTTTTTT